>JABEEJ010000307.1:0-51987 GCA_013363135.1 Fusarium brevicatenulatum | reverse complement strand
ATAGTGGCTTAATATGCCTTACTAAGGCGTTATAAGCTTTAAGTATTAATTAATTAATTAGCCTTATGAATCCTATGATATGCTTGCTGTTACACTGAGGCTCTTGGCGGTAAGTCGATCTCGCTTCGATAAGCGGCTAGATAAGGATCTTGGGGCGGAGGGCAGGGGATAAACTGCCCCGAGTTTCCGCCGGCTGCGGGAGGAGCCGTAATATCTCCCGATTGAGACGGGGAGTGGAGTAGAAGCTCAAGATGCTTCGCCCCAAAGGAATAAGGAACGCAGGAGACTTCAGTTTGGGGTCCATTAGTCGTGCTCTTCACTCCAGTGCCTTGAATTGATGCATTGGGCCGCAAGACTCGCCTACATGGTACGGAGTCTTGATAATAGTGGCTGTTATCATTGCCTGGTATTTAGACAGCGCGGCTCATTGATAGACAATTGAGTCCTCATGCTATTCTGCAGTGCGTCCTCAGAGTGCAGCGATAGACTTGGCAGTGAGTGCTTGCCATGCTATGCTCCCGTGCAACTATGATCAGCCCATCGTAATATTTGCATAACCTAATCTCGCCATCGCGGCACAGCAATAAACACTCAGCTCATCCTCACCAAACCGCCCTATTAGCGTACCACAGACCCCAAACACTCCTCTTCGAAATCGGCAGATGAAACACCAGCGCAGACCCTTCATCTCACTGACCATATTGAGTAAAAAAGGAAACTCACGATGCGCTAACCTCGGGACTTGGCGTAAGCAGCAAGGACCATCCAACAGGGTCAGCGCCAAGATCACAGCAAATAGGGCGATGAAGTCGAGCATGATTTAGTTATGGGCAGTTCAATTTTGTCTTGAGGGAAGACGTTTTCCGTGGCTGAAGTGGCGGAGCTTGTTTTCAGCCTGTTCAGAGTTACAACGAGGACTTGGCGTAATTTATTCAATTGGTCAATTTGAGGGAACTATTTCAGCTCTCGCATTCTAGCCTATGATGCAGAAACTATGGACACGACCGAATTCCTTCGGACTGCTACCCTCCACTGCATAGAATACCCTTCGCCCCCAACAATCCTCATGAAGCGTTTACTTCGCCGCTGGAGGCTTGGGCATTGCGTATGTGAATGACAGCAAAGTCTCTGGATCCTGCTTGCGAAGATACTCCTCGAAACTATCCGTCTTGACAGGCTTGCTTAACTGCTCTGGCGTGATAGCCCCCTCGATACCCTCCATGTATCCATGCTCATCGAGGTACGCTGGTCCATCAAGAACCTCGTAAGGCAGACCAGTAGCCTCATGCATCTCCTCCTCCGTCAGTGATTGGAAGACAGCCTTCTGCCCGGTGACTCTGCTCCAGGTGTCCATGATCTCAACGATGTTCAGGTCGCTATCGTAGGCGAGAAGCTTTGTTCCAGCAGGTTCGTCCTCAACAAGAGCTCGCACGAAAGACCCAGCTGAACCCTCGATGTCGATTATAGGCAGCCTGAGATTGTTAGAAGCTGGCACAGCGAGGATATACTCGCCACTCCCAGCGTCCTTCTTGGGATACAAGAAAGGGTTCGTAGCGTAAGCAGCCATGTAGACATACGACGTCTTCTTCGCCAGCTCATGCATCTCATTCTCAATGTACTTAACAGCCGCAGCCTTAGTCTCCCAATGATGACAGTGCGAATACTTCCCCTTCGAAACATCCTTCATGGGGCCCAGGGCAGAATAAATGTACTTCTCAAGGGTAGATGTCTGGGAAGCAGCATAAGCCGCATTCTTGACATGTCGCTCCTCAGTATCATATCCGATTTGCTGAGCAGTAGCTTGGTCTTTGCCCTGACTGAGAGCGGTGGTGTAAGGAGCCCAGAAGTCAGTGTTGACAAATATTGCGTGAGCGCCTTTGAAGGCTTCGATGAGAGATTCTGGGTCGTTCATATCTGCTTCGATGACTTCGGCGCCGAGGGTTTCGAGGGCTTGGGCTTTGAGAGATGTTGAGTTGCGGGTGAGGGCTTTGACGTGCCAGTTGGGGAGGGAGAGGAATGCTCGAGCAACTGAGCCACCTTGGGTGCCTGTGGCGCCGACGACTGCGATGGTTTTGGTGGACATGATGAGAGTGTATGGAGAAGATGGGGTTGAGTTGGTCAGTGATGAAGTGATAGAGATTGATTTGACGTGAGTTCTACTGAGATACTTATAGTGATAGACATCTCGGCGTTAATATTAAGTTCTACATTTCGTCTTTCCTTATTAATCATCGTCTTGGTGTTGAGTCTGCTGAATGGCCCAGAGATCGTAAGCCTCTGTCGCTTACTGGCGTAGCAGCTCCTGATTGGCTCAAAAACCGTAAGCCAACTCGCCACCGCGGATTTCGGACTTAGCATGATCTCACTTCCGCCAACAACTAAACATCGAATCTAACATGCTCCAATGAGAGAACCGTCCATTGAATCCATCTTCAAGCCATGCGAGATACGATGAAAGACGGTTTGGGTAACAGGGATGTCGAAGTCTCTCGAAAGCGGTCGTGTAGCAAGGATGATGACGCCCCACCAGCGAAGCGTCGCGTGCTGACTACCGCGCGGAGAGAGCAGAATCGCCAAGCGCAGAAAGCGTACAGTACGTCAGGCCCCATTTGTCTCATTGACACTGCTAACAAGGCCTTGTAGGAGAGAGACAAAAACAAGAGAGGATACGTCTGAAGCAGGAGAAGGCTCTAACCCAACAGAATCGTGGACAAAGCCTCAGACCTCTTCTAAAACGAGAGGATATCTCACCGATAGACTCTGCTAAACGGCAGAGCTCAATTGGAGAGATATCTCCGTGTGATGAGGACGTTACGGAAACCGTTGACCCCTCTGTCAAGATCCTAGAGCCCAACTTTCCGGACCTTTACATGAACATGCTCCAATTCTCACCAGCAGCCATCTTCACTTCATGCCTCACCAACGCATTATCCCTGGGTCTCGACCCCTCCACCATCGCAAACTGCAGCGTAGAACACATATCTCCCTTCTACCAACCCAGCCTCTCATCAACACTAAATCACGCAGCCCTTGTCCAAGCAGGTTCAAATATCTTCTCAACGTTCAACAACACCAGCATCCCCATTCATCTCCGTCCAACAATGGCGCAGATCCTCATACCTCATCACACAAGTCTTGATCTCATTCCTATTCCGTTTCTACGCGAGCGAGCGATCATGCTCTCGGCTGCAATGCCGCATGCGTTTAATAATTGGGAACTTAAGCTGGATATTTATGAGAGAGGAGGTCTGACGATATGGCGGTTGAAGCATGAGAGGGGGGATGGTGGGAGGGATACGTATCCGCCTTGGGATATGAAGAGTTGGGAGGCTGCGCCGTGGTTTTTGAAGAAGTGGTGTATGCTTATGGGAAGGGAGTATGATAAGATGAATGAACAGAGTATTGGATGGCAGGTTGTTAGGGATATGATAAGCTCGAGGCATGTACAGCCTTTGTTAACCAGTCAAGTTTAGAAAAGTGCCCTCGTGTAAACTAACCCTTAGAGGGGTGCGCAATTTAGCTGAAGGTCATCAATGATACTGAAGTTACCAATATCCTGATTTCATAGATTCAAATGAAGAATTTATAGAATTTGATTCTTATATAGTACCAGATTCTGATTTAGAAGATGGAGGATTAAGAATGTTAGAGGTTGATAAAGTCGTTTTAGGTGCGACGGGTATTATTACCATAGAGGTTCAAGTCCTCTTGCCTGTAGACTAATGATTCTTTAGTTTATAAAGTTATTAGTTATGCGAAGTTCGCGCAAGCTAGAAAAGGGTTCTCCAAGCATATGTGACTGTGTATTGTCGATTGGAAATTATGAAATGAATTAAAAAGAAATAAATGGTACCAATAAAACACCATGGCGAAGATATTTACTCCAGAACCGTTGCCAACTCCCTCTCAGTCCACTCCCAAAGCTCCTCCGCCAACCAATCATCTCTCCCCTGCTCAGTCGCCAAACCATGCTTTCCAACAGGCTCATAGTATTCTCCACTAACAACACCATCCCCAACCGATGCCCAAAGCTGATTCCTAGCACCCTTTGCGACAGGCGTGATCAACATGCACCTCACCACGGCATACAAATACCAAACCATCCCGGTAGCCTTCACCAACAACTCCGTATTCACCAGGCCAGGATCGATAGCAGATACCGTGAACTGTGGATACTTCTTTGCCAGCTGGCGTGCCCAGAGGATGTTGGCAAGTTTGCTCTGATAGTAGCACTGGTACAGACCGATTGACTCGCCATCAGTCTTGAGGGTATCATAGTTAATCCCGCCTTTGTTTAGATAAACGTGTCCATGAGATGCAAGAGACACAATCCTCACGTCTGAACCGGGTATACGGGTCGTCTTATCGAGCAGTGGGATAAGGAGTTTGGTAAGAAGCGCATGGCCCATATGATTCGTCCCAAACTGGATCTCATACCCATCCGCAGTACGACCAAGAGGGACGAACATGGTGCCAGCGTTGAGCATCAAGATGTCGAGTCTTTCGCATTCCGAGAGCACGATCCGCGCTACTTCTCTGACAGAGGCGAATGAGGAAAGATCGAGGTGGAGGAGTCCGATTGAAGCGGAAGGGACAGCGTGCTGGATATTTTGGGCTGCGAGTTGTGCTTTTTGGAGGTTTCGGCCGCAGAGATAGATGCGCGAGGGATTGTGGTGGGCGAACTGGAGGACGGATTCTTTGCCTAGGCCGGCGGTGGCGCCTGTGACGAGGATAACCTTTCCTTCGAGGGAGGGCATGTATTTTGAGTTGAAGTCTTTTTCTTTGGACCAGAACATTTTAATCAGAATATTGGCAAGGGGTTTGAGTAGCAGAGTGATGAGGAGGAAATGAAGGACGGACGACTTGGGCTGAAGGCGGTGGTCAATGAAGCTCAAACATAGAAACAACAGAGGATCCATCAGACAAGTATTTATACAACTCCTGGTCCTATTGCCGAGGGATAATGATACAACTTTTCAGCTTCCATTAGAAGTCAAAGCCACCTTAAATGTGTAGTCTACGCCCGTATTGGAAAACAGTACGGCCTTGGCGTCCCAGTCAATCTATTAATGCCTGTCACTAACAGACTGAACTGAATTGCCGACTGCCAATCTGACGCTAAGCCACATTTGCTACAGGAACGGTCCAATCATGATAAAGAATCATGCTCTAGGCCCTTTTGAGAAAATGGTACGGAAGAACTCCGGGGGAACCTATACCAGGAAGTGCTTACTCTCAACGTGGATTGAGATTGAGCAACTTCAGAAACCAAGTATGTAAAATCAGCTGTCATAGAAGGGATTCAGCTTGTCGACCCAGTTTACGAAATATGGAAATATTTGTGGTTACCACGTCAGCTGGAAAGCCTGACAGGGGTACCATGAGAAAGATACGCAGCCATGCGATGCGCGGGAGGAATACACGCGCGGACAGACTAGCTCGGGCTCAAACACGAATGAATCCTGATAAGGGCACATCCCGGATCATGGATACTGACAGTACTCTGTCTCCACCCTCAGGACAAAGGGCCAATGGCACGACACAAGCATATACTGGAGAGAAGACCCTTGAGGATCAATCTTCAGCTATGAGTATTCCGCGAAAGCTGGCGCCAGAGATTCTGTTACAGCGGTCAGAACTCGATCTGAAACCATATATGCTGGAGTTAATACATCAAGGTACTCTTAGGAACTCCCTGTCATCGAAGCAGAGACTGACGGCATGGTATAGCTTTCACGACCTCAAAACCCTGTCGATACGCCATCGACATGAAAGTCGCCCACGAATGTGAATCTCATATCTTCAGCCTGAGTGACATGAACACGAACGAAGTATCCCTCCACTCCATCCTCTTCACAGCATCAGCGTTCAAAGAAGTCTGCCAAGGTGTAGAGTTGAGTATACTTACGAGATATCATCTTGGCGAGACACTACGGTGTATACAACAGAGTCTTCAAGATGAATGCACTGCAACGGCCATGGCGACGGTGGGGGCGATTGTTAATCTAGCTTCAGCAGCGTCTAGTTTTGGAGATGTTGCGACTGCGAGGAAACACATGGATGGGCTATGTCGTATTTTTGAACTCCGTGGTGGAGTATCGCCTTTTGGAACTGCACCGCTAGCAGAGATGAAGTGTCAAAGGTACTTCCTTCCTATATTCTCGGCTCATGTAACTGACCTGTACAGGATAGAGATCTGTCTTTCAATGACAGAGGGGCGAAAACCCCGTCTTCTTCCTGACATCCAACCTTGGGATTCACTTATGCCAATATCGGCAATCTACCCCCCTCCAAAGTCTACATTCCTAGATCCTCGAATCTTGACACCGGATCGGCGATTACTCTCTATCTGGACCGATTTACAATACTACAGCGGACTAGCCAATGAAGGCGCGCTTATCCAACCAGAGCTGTTCCTCTTTATAAGCACGACTCTTCCGAGCAGGCTCCTTCAGCTTTCTTATGATGCTCGGTCGACTTGCGAGCTTATGAGGCTTTGTATGGTGGTGTATATTAAGAGTATCCTTTTTAGTCTTCCTGGGGTTGGGAGGAGAATGTCTTACTTGTCGACGAATCTGGAGATTGCACTTCGGAAGTTTGCCCCCGTTGATTGGGAGCATTCGACTTTCTTTCTCTGGACCCTGTGTATCACTGGGGGTTGTATTTTTGAGGACTTTGACCGAGAGTGGCATCGTCAGGCTATTCGCGAGACATGTGATGTTCTTGGTGTGAGGAACTGGATGCAATGTAGGGAGTTATTAAACACGGTACTGTGGATTGGCGATGTACACGATCTGCCGGCGCAGGAAGGATGTATGAAAGTGCTTGGGGCTATATAACAACACTGTCACGTAATAAACTGAGTTCGACACGAATTGACATCAACACAACACAAATTTAAGATCAAATGATTCGCCTTCCTATTAGAACGAGATGTATGATGTTTTGGCCTGAAGCTTCGCAATGCCTTGCTTGCTTACGTGAGACCATTAGGAGGATGGAGGACATTTAGCGCTGACACTCAAAGCTGACGGACTTACCATTTCATCTCCGCCAGTCCCCTTCCAGTAATTCTTATCTCCTCAAAATTTCATTCAAAACATCACAAAATCCTCAACTTGTCTTTATCAATGAAGGCTCTCATCTCATCATGTCCTTCATCTACCTCAACCGCGCAACGCACGTCATATCTCTCATCCCCGCCCTCTTCGGCATCAATCTCCTCACGCGCCCCGAAGCAACCCTCCAATCCTTCCAGTACCCTATCCCAACAGACCCTCAAGCACAAAAGCTTGTCCGCGGCCTTGCACGTATCTACGGATGTCGGAATCTCGTCGTCAGCTTTTTGTTCTTCAACATCAGCCTCACTGGAGATAGGAAGCTCATGAGTTTTGGGTACCTTGGGGCTCTGGCTATGTGTGTTACTGATGGGCTCGTGGCGAGGAATGTAGTTGGGCATGGGGAGTGGCAGCATTGGTCGTTTGCGCCGCTTTGTATTGGGCTGTTGATTGGGTTGAACTGGTGAAGTGGACTGAGTCTGCGATTAACTCTCGTCCGATGTACTCCGACTGGATGATGGATCTACGACTACTGGCTTTGAAACAGCTCGCAACATATTTATATCGCAAAGGATAATATTTATACTCCTCATAGTGTCTGTTCATTCGCTTCACTTAATTTGATATACTAAGGGCTTCTTGCAAATGCGTGTAATAAGATCAATTTAGCTTCTATGACTTCAAGTATCCAGACCATACTGTTCTTTCTCGTGGATCTTATTCCATAGATTCATCACCACTGACTCCCCCTTCTTATCCTGCTCACTCAAAATACTGTGCTGTTAGACCATAGTCCTTGCAGCCCAGGGAGAAAAATACCTCATCAGCGTCGGTAGCGTCGTGAGCACTTGCAACACGCCCATTCCTCTAGCTTCAACTGTTCGAGTCCTTGGTCTTCCTCAGGGATAGGCTTAACACCAACAAAGCACTGATACAATCGACTCTCGTGCTTCTCCCAACCCGCATCATCATCAGCGTCGATGCTGTATTCTTCCTCAAAGATGTCAGCTAGTCTTTCAATGCAGGCCTTTTCGTCGTCCGGAAGATCTTCCACCCAGGCTGAGACAGTTTTCTCGAAGAAAGATCTGAAGATGGTCTCGTCTTCCCACTCAGTAGGATACTCTTTCTCTCCTTCGAGGTCTTCATACCGGTCGTCCATCATGAACAGAAGGCTTTGCCGGAGCTTGCCCTCCTCCCAGTCGCCCAAGGTGAAGCCTTTATCAGCAGCGTGAGCAACTAGAAGTCTCCTGACGAATTGCCTTGCACGAAGGGCTTTAACTGCGAGTGAGGGACGTTCAACGAGAGATTCCTCGGTGTCGGGGACCTCATCATACCAATTTTCGGGGATGTTGAGTGTGCGCTTGGGTTTATAGGGCTTCGGGTAGCGACACTCGCAGGGTGACCACACAGGAGATGATACATCCCGAAAGGAGGGAGTAGGGCTGCTGCGATCAGCTTCAGAAGCTGTGCCAGAAGCTGCGCCTAAAACAATGAAGCAAGACATTTTGGGTGATGAAGTTGTGTGTGACGTTGGGTGTGAAGTGGAAGTAGATGAGTTTTGGAAGAAGCAGAGTCCTTTTAGTGGGATGTGATATGAAGTGGGAAAAGAATAATTCATAAGTGGTAGAGCGAGGTATTTATATATATAGTTCAATAGGTCTAGTTTGTACACCTGGAAAGTTTTGTTCATGCTACAGACTGTGTTCTCATTGAGCTACTCTGTCGTTCGAGTAATGTGCTGATTTCTCAGGGTGAAGGTGACGAGTTGGGTTTGAACAGTATGTCTTTACAAGCGCAGTGCTTTGTCTATTACTAGAAGATAGAAAAACAAATTCTAAGTCCTTTGTCTGCTATCTACAATAAACAATCGAACACGAGCTATTCCTTATACAGTAGTTCTTAAGCAGGACATGAACAGTGCTTAGGGTAAGCAAAAGTAACGCCAGCGAGTATGAGGCACGCTAAGATTTCCAGCATCCAGTTAAAACATTTCCCCTGTGGCTTAGTTGGCTAAAGCGTCCGACTGTTATTAATAGACAATCGGGAGATCGGAAGTTCGAGCCTTCCCGGGGGAGAATGAGTTCTTATTTTATTGTTACTTTTTGAGTTACTTAGTTCTTTTACTCTTTAAATCTAGTAGTCGATTATAAGCCTGGCATTAAGATCTTCTGTTTTAAGTAGTATATTATTAGATGCCTTTAATAATTATTTTTTAATAGAAAGTCTTAGATAGATATAGAAATAAGTAATATATCTAGAAGTTAGACTTCGCAATCCCGACTATACCTTTAGATATACTTAGGGTGAATTCCTCTATCTCTTAAGTAATTAAATTATCTCGGCCTTATTTTATAACTTTTAGGATATAGGCTAGAGATAAGCGTAAAGCAGAGCTCTTCTACTTTAGCGACCAGTTAGAAAACAGGATTTACTTGCTTGACAGGAGTAGACTTACCGATCGCTTTTTGTCCTACATTGTATTTAGTCATCCAGATCAGTTGGAATTGTCTCTAGCGGCCTCTATATATAGCAACTCGATTTACGTAAACGAGGTCCTCTGAACATCTGACTCGATCTATAGAAATACCGCGTTTGTCTTGATGTGAATTCTATTTCTTTGTATATCTGCTTTTATCTCTTTATCATTCTTGGATTTATGCTCGCTGTGTATAGGCTTCCAGGTCGAGTTCATGACTAGGATAATGTTCCATCCTGACCCCTCCCCATGTCAATAAAGCAGCCCGCTTGTACCTATGGCAGAATATTGGTAAGGGCATTAGATAACCCTTTCTAGCTTACCATTAGTCCGGGGCTGGTTCGAGACTGATTGCGGGGTAAGAAGCCGAGAGCCGATTCGCAAGTAGTCAAGAGATACAACCGCTTACCCGAAATCACATGACCCAAGCTGGCAGTGAAATCATCATCACCATCGGCAATGCACTTGGTCTTTCATTTGCGTCCTGTAGTATACTGTACTGTAGCTAGCATAGGTCACTACTTATCTCAATCACACTTCAATACCTTTATCCAACAGCCAACCTAAGCAATGGCAACTCGCCCAACATTGACCAACGCTTGGAGGCTACCTCGGAGCCTCTTGTCTTGTCGAAGCACTAAATATCTGTCGACTCGCGCATCTAGACATCAGGGCTACGATACCACTATTGCCAACTTGAACATTGACAAGGATACTAGGGTGATTTATCAAGGTATGGACTCAATTTGTCCCACAAATAACAAGAGACTGACAGTCGATCTCCAGGGTTTACTGGTAAGGCCGTACGTATTCCAGACCTTGTCCCCCAGCTCTTGACGGTAACCGACTGAGAGAACATGACAGGCTACTCTTAACGCCAAGGATACCATTGCATATGGCACCAATGTCGTCGGTGGTGTATCCCCAGGCAAAGGTGGCCAAGAGCATCTAGGTCTTCCTGTATTTAATACAGTCAAAGAGGTAAGCCTTCGACGCTGCACTCTTTGAAGCCGAGACGAACTCATTAATTCCTTTCGTAGGCCATGGAACAGGTAAAACCCCAATCGACATCAGTCTTCGTACCAGCACAATTTGCCGCCGCCGCTATCATCGAAGCAATAGAGGCAGAAGTACCTCTTGTTGTGACCGTGGCTGAGCATATACCCGTACATGACATGATGCGTGTACATGGTGTGCTTAAAACGCAATCTAAAACTCGCCTTGTCGGGCCAAACTGCCCCGGTATCATTGCTCCCGAGCAGTGCCGTATTGGCATTATGCCGCATAAGCAGTACAAGAGGGGTACCATTGGTATAGTCTCGAAGAGCGGGACGCTAAGTTATGAAGCTGTGGGCTCAACGTCGAATGCGGGGTTGGGGCAAAGCCTTGTTGTTGGTATGGGAGGTGATATGTTGCCGGGTATGTCTCGTGACCTTGATTCACGATCACCATGAAGGAAGTGTTTCTGGCTGAAGAATTCTGCTAACATTCATGCTATAGGAACTACACTCGTGGATGCTCTTAAGCTGTTCTTCGATCACCCAGAAACAGAAGGTATTATTGTCATCGGCGAGATTGGCGGGGAGGCAGAACTCAGAGCTGCTGAAGCCATCAAGGAATACAGAAGAAGAACCACAGAGATTCCGAAGCCAATCATAGCCATGGTTGCTGGTAAGACAGCCCCTGAGGGTCGAACTATGGGCCACGCCGGTGCACTTCTGCAATCAGGTGATATATCTGCTGAAGCTAAGGCGAAGGCTTTGGCAGATAGTGGAGCGATTGTAGTACCGCATCCTGGGGTCATGGGACATGTCATGAAAGACCTCATTTCATCTTATACTGACAGAATCCGTATGAAACGGTACCCATTGGGTTCTGAAGTAGAATACTTGACCGCCACACCAAGGGACCTAGGTTCAGGGAATATTTAGTGATTTACACTCTGCAAGTTCTAACATGTTGGATAGTTGTTGTATACTGGCCATGGGTTTAGGTCTGGTTTTTGATTGCCAGAGTGGGAATGGTGCCAGACCAAGTATGGGGTTTAAGTAATTACTGCAATGATATACATACTGAGAACAGGACGTCAATTTTGAGAAACCTGGTTAAGTAATTCCATGATATAGCAAAATGCAATTTAGGTATATAAAACAGGGCCATGTTACGAGGCCTTGGAAAGTTCGACGGCCTTCTTTGCTGCCTCTCCAAACTCAGACTCAACATGGAATCCGAGATCAGCATCCTCCAACTACAAAAATATTAGCAAAGAACCTGTAAAGAGATGGTAGAAACGAACAATTTTCAATCCTTCAGCTGAATTGGTTCCCTGTAACCGAACAACAAGCGGGACAGGCAATCGTCCAAGCTCTTTAGTGGCACCGATAATGGACTCGGCGATCATATCGCATTTAATAATGCCTATAACACGTCAGCTCACAACGACTTACCATCAAGGTACAATATTTCTGCCTTACCTCCATAGATATTAACGAGAATCACCCTGACTCTATCATCCCGAAGAATAATCTCAAAGGCCTTTTGCATAGTGCTCTGCGTAGCTTGGCCGCCTGCATCAAGAAAATTCGCGCTTGCACCGCCGTGATGAGCAATAGCATCATTAGTAGCCATGGCAAGACCTGCGCCGTTGACTACGTTGCCGATATTTCCTTCCATCTTGATATATACCAGCCCATACTTCTGCGCCTCGATCTCCTCGGGGATTTCAGCTTGGATATCTCGCTCGGCGAACAGCTCGGGCTGCCGGCGCTGCGAAGCATCGTCGATCAGAAATTTGGCGTCGAGACATTTGAAGTCAGCTACACCGGTGCGAGCTAGAGGGTTGATCTCTAGAAGCGTGGCGTCTCTGCTGACGAAGAGATCCCAAAGACGGGTCAGAATAGCTCCAAGCTTTTCTGCCTCGGCGGCACTCGCACCGACACCTTTACGCAGCCGTTTCAGAACATCTGGAGTGATGCCTTGGTCATAGTCGAAGTGGAAGCTTCTCAAACTACCGCCCTCACCCTTAGCCGTGTCTTCGATATCAACACCGCCACTTCTTGAGATGAGAATAACAGGGGAATACTTTTCGCGGTCGAGGGCTATGGCGAGATACCACTCCTCATCGCATTCTTCAAACTCTGCGACCAGCACCTTTTCGACGAGGATGCCGTCTCCTGAAGTCTGCTTGGTTCTGAGGCGATGGCCTAGCATTTGAGAGGATATATGCTCGCCTTCTTCGGGGAGCTTTGCGATTTTGACGCCGCCTTGGAATCCATTGTCGAATGTGCCTTTGCCTCTACCGCCCTTGAGAATTTGAGATTTGATGACGCATTTTCCGCCTGCAATACTGGTGGTCAGTATGCTAGATAGATTGGTAAGAAGGGAGATGAGTTTACCATATTCACGCATGATACCCGGCACCTCGGCAGGCGTGGTTGCTACTTTCCCATTCTGCACTGGTATGCCGAACTTGGCAGATCAGTACTGTTATCGCATTCCTTTGTAGTAGTAAACCTACCTCTCTCAAAAGCTGTTTAGATTGGTGCTCTTGTAGAGCAAGACCTCGGCGCTGATACTTTACAGGGAACTGAGTTAGGTCAGCGAATTGCAGAACACTTTACATTACCGCTATGGGTACTCACTTTGGGCTGCCAAAGCCTTCGTGTAATGTGTCGTGCTACCATTATGAGAAAGATTCACAGTGTGGTTGAGTCAGGTATTATTCCGCAAGGCAGACGAATGTTGTAACGAGAAGTCTCCAATGAGTTTATGCTTCAAGAGGTTCAAGTCGCTATTACTCTTGAATGACGCGGACGGAAGGAAGTCTCGTGGCTTGCGACATCACAGCGGGGTAAATCGTGGATAACATTGGATGGGATTACCATATAACAGCCCGTCGGCTATACCGGCCGGCCCTTAACTAACTACCCCGCAACCTTAAAACTAGCTCGGGAAGATCACGTTCAGCATATATGAAGATATCGAGAATGCAGACCGTTGTGACCGAGGTAGTCAACAGGTCGATGGATTATAGATCGACCTATAAAGTCCTTAATCGACAAAGGTATTAAATCTAGTGATGGTCATCGTACCCATCCTCCTCCGTGGACTCCCATTCATTCCAATATTCTGTAAGCTTGACCAACAACTGGTACGGTACGTCAAAAGTTCTATCTCTCATAAAGGTAAGAGGCCATTCGAAGGGTAGTAGAGCGGCCTGGTACACTGGATATCTATGTCCATGTCCCATGCCGTCCCTGTGTAATGACCTCATCTTCCGTGATGACCCGCCAGCTTCATCAGTTTCCTTGGCTTCGATAATAATCCGCCCGGGAAGGAGAATGACCGTCGTAGGGATGCAGCCTTGCTGAAATCCATCGAAAAGCACCTTGAGGTTGACTTGCGGGTGGTCCTGCCTCAGGCTTTCTTCCACAGTAACTTCACCATCTGTCACGTTCAAGCAGATATATTTGGTCTAGGCTTCGTGACCAGTAGTCGGTGAGACCGTATTGCGCATGTCGATTACGATCTGCCGTCATTGTGAAAAGATATATAGAGTCAATTGAGAATGGCACGTCGACGGTTCCCAAGATACGCAGGCTGTTGTTCTATATAGAGAATATCGTCACACCAGAACGCTGCCGAGTTGGATTCAAATAGACCAGGCCATTTGATGAGTAAAAGTCTTTCAATATGTGGTTCAAGATGTCATTCTACCTCTATAATTACCTCTGAATTAAATCACATTAACCGTTCCTATTAATCTCATACAGACCTATATCATTCTGTCTTGTTGATATTGTCCGCGAAGGTAGACTTAGGTCTCGAAGGCCGTCTTCAGTCAACATGTTGGTGCCTTCTTGTGTATTGTAGCTTGGCATCGTGTAGTTTGTCGAAGCTCGTTTATCCCTTGTACTGATAATCCGAAGAGTGCGCAGAGGTCGATTCGATACCTGATCGGGTGTCCGGCGGTAGACGCGCAGTATGAGAATACGCATCACGGGAATAGAGGCTGCCATGATGGTGACTGTGCACTCGGTAGTACTCCATATGATGATGCCAACTCTGTCCACTGCGAGAAATTAGCGGCCCGGAAATGGTACCCAATCGCATGACATACGAGTTCGATTCTTGCTGCTGAGGCCAAGCATCTTGTAGCATTTAGCTGCTGCAGCGGCGGCGGCACTAAAACATCGTCAGTTGGTACACATGCCATCGCCCTAGAGAAACTGACAAGATGCCAAAGGTCAAAGCAATCCCAACGCCGATCTTCTCTCGGGTCCGCATGGATAGTTTCCAAATTATTGTCCAGGCAATGACGCAGAGAATCAGGTCAACCAACCCCGAAAAGGCTGCGTATAGTGAGTAAGATGCGATCCGAAGCAGGCCAAGAACTTACCTCCAGCAAAGATATTATAGTATGTCGCAACCTTTGGATTCCAACACGTTCCAGGCAAATTTGAGTGCCAGACCTTCTTCGCGGGCGTGCATTTGACAAAAGAGAATACAATAACCAGGTCCATGATGATGTTTGTCGAAATGATGAGAAACCAGAGAAACCAGCTCGTCCAGCCGTCAACTAGTCGTATTAGCGTAAGGGCGAATGATGTTTTACTCCATGCTGCAGACAGAACTCCAAAGATGCCAAAAATGGTTCCTATTAGGGCGATTGTCGGTACGACTGCTGGATCAACCTCTGACTGATCCTTGCCGAAGCCGAGGGTGACATTGAAAATGACTAGACCAGTGCCGATGGCCAAACAAACCTAACGGATTAAGGCGTCCTGTTAGTAACTCGACGAATATAGAAGCGGCAGCTATTCTGGCCGCGTCGCTGTAACGGATCTCGCGGAGCTTGAATGCAAAGTCAACAGAGATTAGCTGTTACTCACCCACGCCGCAATCAAGATAAAATCATCCCACCAAAACCCCCTCCGGCGAATAACCTTGCAATACAATCTCAGACCCAAAAACAAACCCGCCAAAACAGTCAGCGACACACAAACCGCGATTATCGCTGCGCCGAGACCCATCAGAGAGCGGGACGCTTTCGCTGCCTCCCAGGGTGTTTTTGCTCAAGACATGGAGGTGAAGAAGTGAGATGAATGATGCAAGAAAAAGGGAGGGCGAGGAATCGAAGGTGTGATGTGTACAGTATGAGAGGTCCGAGCCCCTTTTGCTTTTGCTTTTGCGTGCGCCTCCCCGGAAACAGGCGGACCAACGGATTTAATGATCAGCGGCACTTCTGTTGGGTGCGACATTACCCCGTGGGCTAGCGGCTTATGGCGCTCGGTAGTGCAGTTCGTCACGTATCATCACTGACCGTGTTGTAATTGCCGGCCCAGGTTACATCAGGTCTTTCTTGGGTCTCCCTGAACAATATTTTCCTTGAAAGATGCACGTTATCAGCTGAAGGAACAAGAAACAGATTGCGCGTCGAGTCAGAACGGTAAGACATTCGTGAATACGCTGTCTCACGGGCGACAATGTCTCACTGGGTACGAGTCATTCCACAGTGCATTGAAGCCACTGTCACGTCACTAACCTTGGCCATAAACTCAAAATCAAGCCTGCCTATTAGCAACTCTCCGAATGTCAAGTGCACCAGGATGCAAAATTGGTTGGTGGCTTCCTCACTCCAGAACATCCGCGATCGACTCCACAAGCTTATCGTCGCGGTTTATTACCCGGTTCCCGTCGAGCTTTACTATTACCAAAC
Organism: Fusarium brevicatenulatum; assembly: GCA_013363135.1. Lineage (NCBI taxonomy): Eukaryota > Fungi > Ascomycota > Sordariomycetes > Hypocreales > Nectriaceae > Fusarium > Fusarium brevicatenulatum. The sequence continues at coordinate 35,735 of JABEEJ010000307.1, read as the reverse complement.
AGCAATAGAAGCCTCTAGCTAGGCTATTTATTACTTCGACGACGTGGTTTAAGTGGTTCAAGATCTAAATAGCACCACGTGACAACTCTCTACAGACCACTGGTGCTAATTCAGCAGCTCACCCAAGCCGTCTGCCCCGAGGTCAGACAGATCATCCCATCGCCATTCTTTCTTCTCGACAAGCCAAGTCTCAAACCGCGTCTCAACACCAGACCCAACAAATCTCTCTCGAAAAGCCTCCCCGCGCGCCTCCATCTCCGACAATTTCACCCGTTGCTGATGCTCAAGATCATCATCCGAGTAATCAATCATGTGCATTACACACCGGATAGGAGCATCAACCTGAACTCTCTTCAAGTTCGGAAACTCGCCAGAAACGACTCGTTGTGCTAGCAAGGTAGTATCATACGCAAGCCCATATAACGCCATTCTCTCAAAGAAGGTGGTAAAGATGTACCGATGGCCCACATCACGCGCCTCACACACGATGGTAAAGGTCTCAACTGTCTGCGGCAGGAACTCCACTAGGTGTGTTTCTTTCTCAAAGACAGATGCGATAGCTGGAGTTGAGCCTTGTGGTTGAGAGGTCATATCAAAAGACATAAATTGCTGAATGTCTCTGACACGACGGGTGCAGTAGCACGAGGGATCGAGTTCGAGAGTACGTAGACTGGTAAACTGCTTGATCTGCTGGGGAGTGATGGGCCGCTGCTCAGGGGCAGGTCTACCAAGTACCCTGTCCAGATTCAGCCTGAGGTGTTGCAATGTCTTCTTTGTTCGTGGGTTGAGGAACTCGAGTAACTCTTTAGCTGGGAGTAAGGGATCGTCTTCAGGCCAGAGATCACCGCAAACATCGACAAACTTGAACGTCTTGAGATTCTGAGCCGCCCCGAGAATTTTCTCGAGTGCATGAGTTTGCCAACTCCCTGGAGAGAACGGCCCTAGACCATCGATCTGGAGCTCCGTGAGATTCGCCACGCCAGCACAGAAGTCTTGTATGACTGAGTCGATGTACGGCTCCTCGGATAACACGCCAGGACCTCGGAAGATCAGTGTCTGAAGACGGGGTGCACGACCCAGAAGAAAGATTGGCTCTGGATCACATATGCTGAAGTCGATGCAATCGGTCCTGTCGATTTCAAGATGCCGAAGATTCTGGAAGATTACTTGATGCTTGCCGCCCTCCAGCAGGGAATACAGTAGTTTAAACGTCCTCCCATACCCGTAGGCTTCATCTTCTTCAATTTGTATCTCCAGGCGTTCTATGCGAGAGAACAACGCCAAGGCGAGAGACTTTACGTCATCTACGGCCCATGGGTTAATCGGGTTAGGCCATTTGGGATCGAGAGATAGGCTATCTGCAAATCGCTTGAAAAGAGCGGAGTCCTTTATTATCGATGAGCTCTTGGGTGTCGATAATGGCAAGCATAAATGCTTTACCGTACGCGCCAAATTTGGCTGGCAATCGACTACTCGAAAGAAGTAACTCGACGGAAGATGAGGGCCGAGACTGTGGAACAGGATTGGCATTGCAATTGAGCGAAGGTGCCTGCATGTTTGCGTCAAGGCCAACAGGACCCTGGCATTTGCTGCGCTGTTGTCATCTCCACTGTGGTTGCTGCAATGAGAGCAGAAACAGGAGATGATAAGAGTGATAACCTCGGGAGGTAGAATCTCTGTGATTGCCGGACTAGGGTCAGGAACAGTTTCCATCATGGCCTTTGATGGAATGAAGTGTGAGGTTTTGCAAAGGCGGGGTTCTTTAATATGGCTGGTCATCGGGAAAAAGAATATCGTGTTGTCATTCATTATCTGTCTTCGCAGCCTAAAGCTTAACCTTATAGGCCGCCGTCATCCATAGTTCACGCAGCCAGTGCAAATCATCCAGATGTCGGTTTCACGATCGCGATAAAACCCCGTCACAGAAGCGACTGCGACGACACGATGATCGTATGAGGCTACGTCCAGACACTCTCTCCTAGGCGATACTGAGGGCGGAGAGTATTTTGTCCTTATGTGTTTATTGGTCTCCTTTGCCTTTGTGCCCTGGGGGCTGAAGTCTCTTTCAAAACCCTAACCTTACGCCAGTCCAGGCACTCGGATCCACCTTGGCAGACACCGACGAGGAACAACCTCTTGGGATCCACGTCGCCTCTGGAGGTAAGGTAGTCAACATCGGACACGATGTCCTCAGTCTTCATCTTGGGATTCTCAAGAGGTCGTCCTGGCCGGTGCTCTCACCGACCGTGCGAGGATCGAAGCTAAGAGCGGCGTAGCTTTCGTCCGCAAAGCGCGTGGTATACTGCAGTAGGACTTGGTCCTTGACGAACGAGTCTGGCCCGGGAACGACGACACTAGGCGGGTTGGCCACGTCTTTGGACCGATACGGGATGTCGGTGATGGTCTCGAAGTTCTCGAATTATTCTTACGTATTCACTAGGAGCGGGACTTGATGCAAAAGACTTGCAGACTCCCCCAGACTACGCAGAACCCTCGGTGTTCCCTTTGTATCGTCGCCATAGCCCAACGGTTTGAACTCATCAAGAATCACGCTCCAGACTGGCGGAAGTGGCTCTCGGTATGCTTGCAAGACGTTGTTCATGGATTGGTCTTGGAGCTCGAGAGCAGAGGGCGCGTTGGAATCTCAATCATCGAGGCAGACGTCCTTATTCCAGCTAATGGCATGTCCTGGGGAGACAAATACGCTTACTGCTTTGCCTCGCTTTATACAATGAGAACATGGCTGGCGACGATCGCACTACAGTGCATGCAACATTAGTCTGAGATGCCTTGTTAGATCCGAGCGCTGTACCTTTTGCTTACGTCGCTGACACTCCCTACATGAAATTATAGAGCGCTTACGTCTCGGGTATGGCGCGCTGCTGTTGTGGCTCATGAGCATTTGAATTCACCACTAGGGCTTTGAGGAAATGCAAACGAAACAAGCAGAGTATCCTTATTATATAACCCACTGAGTTATGACTCTAATTTACTGATCCTTACCTACCTATAGCTTAGCTGCCACGCCGGAGTCCCTCACTACCACGTTCCCACTACCACTCGAAGCCAGACCCTGCAGCTTGCGCCTTAAAATCTTACCAGCCGGGCTCTTCGGTATCGTAGACACAAGCTCAATCTCCTTCAGCCACTTATATCGCGCCTTTTCCTTCCTGACATACTCAAATATCTCCTTTGCAGCTTCAACCGGCTTCAAGACTTTAGAAGTCTTGAGAACTACAAACGCTTTGGGCCTTTCACCCGCCCGCTCATCGGGAATACCGCACACAGCAACATCGTTGATGTGTGGATGTCCGAGGAGAAGGCCCTCGAGCTCTGCAGGGGCGACGCCAACGCCCTTGACCTTGATTATCTCCTTCAGTCTATCAGTGATGGCCAGCATCCCGTCATGATCAAAGTAGCCTATATCACCGGTATGCAAGAAGCCATCCTTGTCGAATGTGCTTTCGGTTGCCTCGGGGTTATCAAGATAACCCATGGCAATTTGTGGTCCACGAGCCCAAATCTCACCTGCTTTGCCAACTACACAGTCCTCACCAGTGTCAATATCCACAATCCGTACCTCTGTTGATCCTACCAGCATACCAACACGATGGGCGTATTGATAAGAATACTTAGAAGGGGGATGCGATGTAATCGTTGAGCATGACTCAGTCATACCGTAGCCCTGCTTGAAACCGGTCCCAGGAAAGGCCTTCTCAAGAAGAGTCAAGATCTCTCGAGACAAAGGAGCTGCGCCAGATGAGAACCGCTCAACATGAGATAGATCGTACTTTGACACGAGCTCCGGTTCACGGACTAGTCTGATCAATATCGGAGGAACAATGATTAGTTCTCTGATCTTGTTCTCGGAGGCGGTCTTGAGTAGTGAGTCCAGGGTGAACTTGGGTAAGACGTAGACATTGGCGTTTAGGTGAATGGGTAGGTGTAGTTGATGTACTATGCCCGAAATATGGTGAAATGGCAAGGCTGCGAGAATTCGATTGTGATTAGGGAGCGTGATGTCTGAGGTTTGAATGCATTGGGCGATAATGTTGGCGTGCGAGATCATGACTGCTTTTGGAAGACCGGTAGTACCGCTGCTGAAGCAGAGAAAGGCGCAAATATCCCGATTTGTCTCTCCATCCATGACTTGGAGTGCAGGTACCTCAACGAGACCCTTTGAGCTTTCGACTATCTCTTGGACGCTCGTGAGGCCTTGCTTAGAACCCTCGAGTAGGAGTACATTCTGTGGCGGAATCCCAGCCTTTTTGGCTGCAGCGCTGGCTATATCAAAATTGTCAACCGTCGCGAAGATAACTTTTGCTTTGCTAGTCTTAAGACTGTAGTAAAACTCATCTACAGTGTACTCGGGTGATACACCGCAAGCTACTGCTCCAACACGAACGGCAGCGAGTGTCGCTACTGGATACCAAATGGAGTTTTTCGCAAACACAACAACAATGTCATTTTGACCAAGGCCGTAGTTGGTAACGAGGGCCGATGATAAGGCTGTCGCATAGTCTTTGAGAGATTGGATGGTGATGTGCTCTTTGGTGATAGCATCAGTGAAACCTGGGGCCTTGCGATCAGAAGATAGAGGCTTGGACTCTAGAAGCCAAGACCAAACGGTCTGCTTGGGAGAGACTGTAGATAACGTCAGTGTTATTCATATGAGAATAATAATGAAGGTAGTTTACATGAGATTTTGGGGTTCTGCGACTGGTAGATCATGTTGCTAGGCTGGACCTTGAACTGGTTCATTTCCAAGTCTGTAACATGAGGCAACTATATGGACTAATTTAAGAACAGTCAAGCTACCGGTGACTCGAAAATAAGATGTCAGCGTCCGAGAGCCGAGGCTGTAATGGCAAAGCTACCTTAAAATGCCAATCCCTCGGCGCCTCGGCGCGGCATGGCTGTAATGTCAATCCAGTTTAGTGTCAGCGTATAGGTTAAGTAAGTTATATAAAAAAGTCGACTTTTAAGTCTATCAAGTAAGTAGTTAAGTTATATATAAAAGCCTTGTAATACTTTATTTATTATATAATTTATTTTATTTTATTCCTATTGATACAGAGATACATAGCGTTTTAATTGACCTTAAGAGATTTTCATATTATAAGTACAGACTATGGGAAGAAGCTGACATTCTTTAGCAAACACCATCCGGTATCGTTATCTCAATTGACTGTATTTACGCATCGCCGTGCTGTAACATGTCAAAGACCTCCAAAAAGCCCTGGTTGCTGCATCATGCTTTGTCTGAGGGAAAACCCATAGTGAGATCCCCATTTGAGACCACAGTCTCTTGGCACGAGACAACATTGGTGTCTGTTGATTCCGACGTTACCAAGTCGGCGTCGATACTTATAGCATGAGCCTTTTAGGGGATCATCCTGGTAATCGTGCTTCAGTGGACGTATCTGCAACATTTGTCGAGTTTGTATCTTCAGCTTGAGAAACCACGCTGTGTTCCAATCTGTCTTCCGTACTGCTCTTCTCGTCTTCCACGGAATGGGCCATGTCGTCTTCGAAGTCGCTACATGCTTCCATAAGCCGTAGTGGGTGCCCCGAAGGTCTGGCTATTTCGAGAGAACCTTACCAATTTCCAAGCCAGTGGCATTCAGCGGGACGGAATGTTTGAGACCTTGAAACTCAGTTGCAGCATTTGGGCCCCCAAGTCTCGGGCTTCACGCAAGAGGACTAGATTCCCTTCGCTCTCCGATCCCGCGTTCAGCTTTGATCGTTTTTCTAGCTCTTTGATGTACATCGACTTGCGTTCGCGGAAGTTCCTTTGCGAGGGGGAGGCGATTGCGTAGGCGTCTAGAAAGCAGGGCTTATCAGTCCAGATATGCGAGTAGATATCCCCGGCAGCGACATCTCTGAGGCCCTTACCTTTTGGTGGTTCCGTCCTGTTTCTCTAAGATATCTGGAGATGCATTCTGCTTTTCGCGAGGCGGAACCATACCGCATGTAAATGTGTAATGTGTCGAGCTCCCGGTCATTTGATTATCAGTAATGGCTTCTAAAACAAGGGTTTACATTTCGAAGATTCGCTTCAAATCACATGAAGCACTCAGAATCTCTAAGCCGAGGCTGCTCACAATTCTGGAAACCCGGTATAATGCATGGCGTACGCGGGGTACATGCTATGATTGAGCTAGCCCTGCGGGACGGGATTAGCGGTAGCTCGGCGTTGACAAATTTGAAGCTGCCGTGGCAGGAAAAGAGGTAGGTTCCCGCGCTAATGCATACGCTTAGACGAAATTGGAACGGTCGACCCTGTACAGAGCACTTCAGAAATAGAGTAGCTTGATCGAGATGATGGCAAATAGCAAACAAGGCGAAGTTATCGTCTTGTATCCCGATAGCTTAGCATTGTGTAGCCGTTGGGAGGCCAACACGCACCAGAGTAGGCAACGATCTCATTGCCATTACTGTACCAAGCGAGGTACGACGTCGTCTCACTCACGAACTTCGGCCGAGTACCCCGCATTCCAAAGGGATCTGCTCCAGGGGCTTTACACGAACCGGATAAGAGCCTGGCCAGATAAGGGCTAGTACTACTATGGGTCCTCGGCACTCACGGAGCTCTACGCTCGGATCCTTCTCCCTGCACTGAAGCTACCAAGTCTGGGGTCAGAGAACTGCTTCTCCATTGGGCGGCAGCTGTCAGAACCTCCGCATCGCAGAGCCCTCCCCTTCCCATCTGCAGTCAACAACCTGCTCGACATGGCAACGGACAGCACATCTTTTTCTCCCCAGGCCCTCGGTGCCTTGACCACAACGCGAAACGATGCTAACCTCACTCGACGCGAACGAAAGAGAGCGAGCGATCGCATGTCCCAGCAGGCATCCCGCGCAAAGACCAAAGCGTACATCGCTCATCTCGAGAGGAGCGTCGCAAGACTCACAGAAGCCCAAAGTAATAATGGGCCGAATCTTTCTGAACAGCTGAGACAGCAGTTTGATGAGATCGCCAGCTTGAAACAAGCTTTGGCTCAAATCGCTAAGCTTGCAACCAACTCAATCTCTAATCACCATGGCGATGACGACGTGGATGACCGCACTCGCTCAGCGTCACGACCCCCGAACGGCAAAAGATCCAGACATGGAGAAAGTTCATACAATCCAGCATGCCACCCGCATCAAGAGTCACTCGGCCGCCTATACCCAGCCCTCGATCTCAACTGCGGCGATAAACAGCGAGATTATTTCCAAGCGTTCAGCCAAGCGCTCGTTACCATCGAGAGCGACGCGAGCGCGCACGCTTTCTCGGACCCCGAAGTCGACGACGACATTAATATCAGGGCGGTGCTGGACGGCTGGGATGCCGCGAGGGCAAGGAACCCGTTCGACATCGGCTGGTTGATGTTGCAGACTGTCGATGAGGGGTTCCTCTGGCGTAGCGGGGCAGTGGAAAGGATGGCGATGCTCCGGGTGATCCGGTCGATGCTCATGGTATTAGCCCATCTAAAGAATAGCTTAGGAGTAAATGCTAAGAAGAGAAACAGGTCAAACTCAATCCACAACTTCCACCGAGCAGAAGGCCTCCTGCTTACATGAATCCAAGGTGCGTAATAGACAGACCCCTTTAAATATGGGATATTCCTCACCAAGTAACAAACAGTCCATTGCAATCCCAGACGGAGCATTCAAGACTGGTCGATTACTTCGTATGGTGAATAACCCCCAGCCAGCCTGTACCCTCAAGATCAGGTCCCTCTGACAAATCTAGGCCCGAAGTACGCGATTACCTCATCCTTTTCGGCATCAACTACGCGCCCGAAAGTCTCGCGGCTAAGTTTGCCAGCGATATCGGATTCAGATGGCCATACGACCTGAGAGATACATGCAGATATCAGCCCGCGAAGGGGATATATAGTTTCTCCGAGGACTTCAACATAGCATACAAGAACTTGGACTCATGGTATATGAAGTCTACCACCGTAACGACTTACATACCGCCATTGCCTTCAACTCTATTGTATGCGGGGTCAGAAGATGATGAATGGTTGAAAGACATAACTGGGGAGGCTCAAGTATCTCCAGAATCTGCTCGTCATATCGAAGAAGAAGGAGAACGAGACTGGCTACTGTTGACTGCAATGCTTGACGAAATTCCTAAATAGTACATTTAGTACTTGTGATTTAATACCATATCTACAGAAGTCATCATTGTGTCCCTGATAGCCGGATAGAAACTGTCTTGATGGTCGTGTAGCTCTCCAGCACAGCTGCCCCCAACTCGCGACCAATTCCACTTTCTTTATATCCTCCAAACGGAAGCTGATGATGAATAGTATTGTACTTGGCGCGAAGTAAAGTCAGTATATGATAATCGTTCTGTCGGTTGGTACGAACCTGGTTCACCCAAACCGTGCCAGTCTCGAGGCGATTGGACACGTTGAGAGCGCGATCGATGTTCTTGGTATGCACTCCGCTGGCGAGGCCATACGAGGTTGCATTTGCAGCCTGGATTACCTCGTCCTGGGTTTCGAACTTGGAGACAACGCATACAGGTCCAAAGATCTCATCGCGCATGATCTTCATATCATGAGAGGCGCCAGAGAAGATGGTCGGCTGGATAAAAAAGCCCTTTTCGCCCCAGCGAGAGCCACCAGCTTCGATCTTTGCGCCATCGTCTACACCGCTCTTGATGTATCTATTCACAGTTAGTCAGAGAGACACGTAAGAGGGGGAATAGATGGAGGTACCCTAGAATCCGATCAAACTGAGTCTTGGAGGTCTGCGGTCCATGGAATGTGTCAATGTCGAACGGATCGCCCACCGAGATTTTGGCTACCCTGGCCCTTAGAGCGTCCAAGAACCTGTCGTAAATCCCAGCTTGCACGTACACACGCGAGCCGGCGCAGCAGACCTGCCCAGAGCTATAGAAGATGCCAAAAGTAACCCACTCAACAGCTGCATCAAAGTCTGCATCATCAAACACAATATTCGGACCCTTACCACCCAGCTCAAGCGTCACAGGCTTGAGGTTAGACTGGGCTGCCGCTTGCATGATAGCGCGCCCAGTGGTCGTCGAGCCTGTGAATGATATCTTTGCAACATCCATGTGAGACGCAAGGGCAGAACCGGCCTCCTTGCCGAAGCCAGAGACGACATTGAAGATACCGGCTGGTGCTCCGGCTCGCTTGAAAAGATCAGCTAGCAATAGAGCAGATAGCGGCGTTAGCTCTGATGTTTTGACGACGACTGTGTTGCCTGCTGCAAGAGCTGGCGCTACTTTCCAGGACATGAGGACAAGAGGTGCATTCCATGGGACGATCATTCCACACACGCCAAACTATGCCAAGTCAGTTGTTCATTCGGGGTATAAGAGGAATCGAGGACATACCGGCTCACGCTTGGAAAAGTTGAAGCGCTCTGTATCAACATCAATCACTTTACCTTCCATCTTGTCCGCCCACCCAGCATAGTAGTTGAACACGGAGACGCAATGCGTGACGTCTCCGATCGCCCACTGCTGAGCCTTGCCGTTGTTGAGCGTCTCAACTTTAGCAAGCAGGTCGAGGTTCTTTTCGATCAGATCAGCTACTCTGCGCAACAACTTTCCTCGCTCTTCGGGGCTTGTTGTGCGCCATGGACCCCTGAAAGCTCGTCGCGCGGCTGCCACGGCCAAGTCAACGTCTTGGGCGCCGGCTTCGGAGACGTGGGCTATGACATCCTCGGTGCTGCCCTGGGTATCAGTACGGGGAGATTGCGTGGTTCAGGTTCGCCTACGTAGGATTCACCTGTGCAAAGGCGTCGGTCAGTAGCTAGCGCGGCCAGAACTATTGTGATAAGTAACTTACAACTTCAAAGGTCTTGCCGCTTATGCTTTCACGGAATTCGTTGTCGATGAACCTTGACACCTTCGTTTAGACGAATACTTCATAGACAAGAGGAGCTCTATCGTACAGGCCTAAAGGCTGGGTGTAGCTTTTGCCGTCTGGCAGGCTGATTTCAGAGGTCAGTGGCATTTTGAACTTCGTAGCGGTTGGATTATGTGGAGGTAGAGATCTGCAAACTGAAGGGTTGAGATGTAGTCAACATGTCATGCTAGCTACTTACTAGACACATCTGGCTTCACAAAACAATTATATCTCTTGTTCCCAAGATCCATTCAGCATTGTACCATATTGGGCCATGACAGCTCTGTCCCGAGGCACATTATTGACTTATGCACATACACCCTCGGTTCCTTTAGTGAATGAGTAGGTGTTTCTGACTCGCACTACGCCAACGTGACCAGAAATGGCAATGCGGGGGATGCATGATTGACACGACGTAACCTTTGGCTGGTGACCTACCCCGCTGGATGGGCCGAGGCAGCTAGTAAAACATAATCTTGGCCAAGGCTTCTGTTTGCTACACTCAATACACTACAATTTACAAGCACAGTTATCGGATTGAGAAATTGACATCCTCACCTGAGTTAGTGTTACTTTGTGAAAGCTCAATACCTCGTCTAACCTACAAAGTAAGCACAGACTTGCAAGAGGAGCAACAAAACACCAAACACACCGCGATACAGGCCTCTGATCTGAAGGTAGTTCCATTTTCAATTGGACGTGCGTTTTAAGCTTTCACAATGGCTATCAGGGTTCCCGAGATCCCCAAACAGTACAGAGCTGTGGTGTACGATAACCCTGGCTCCATCTCCACCAAGATCGTAACATTGGACACGCCGGAACCAGGACCAGGTGAAGTGCTGATAAACATGTGAGATATCTACAAGATCAGACGTCAGCCGAGTACCTTGCTAACCTCCACAGGACGCATTCCGGTGTCTGTCATTCGGACCTGGCTGTCATGACCAATGGCGTATGTACCATTGTGCCTCGAGCTGTACTCCTAAACTGATACAAAGGCTGACACCACTTCAGTGGGCATCTCTTCCTGCCCCAACACCCAAGGACCAGGTCGGCGGTCACGAGGGTGTCGGCAAAGTTGTGAAACTGGGACCAGGAGTGGAGGCCACAGGCATCAAGATTGGAGATCGTGTTGGCATCAAATGGATCGCAAACTGTTGTGGAAGATGTGGTATGCACTACCTAAAACTCCACACCTAGTCTGAGCTAAGCTGTTGTCGCAGAACCCTGCATTGTCCGCGAAGATGGTCTCTGCTTCAACCAACAGATCTCCGGCTACTTCACCCCCGGCACCTTTCAGCAGTATGTCCTTGGTGCAGCTGCATATGTGACGCCTATACCAGAAGGGCTGGACTCAGCTATCGCTGCACCGATGCTCTGCGCTGGTGTGACGGTATACGCTGCTCTTCTTCGTAGCCAGGCCAAAGCGGGTAACTGGGTTGTCATCGCTGGGGCGGGTGGCGGCCTAGGCCATCTGGCGTGTCAGCTCGGGTCTAGAGCTCTAGGCCTGCGCATCATCGGAGTTGATGACAGCGGCAAGGCTGGTATCGTATATAGTTCGGGCGCAGAGCACTTTGTCGATGTGAGGGACTTCTCAAGCGACGAGGAGATGACGACGAAGATCAAGAGTTTGACCGGCGGTCTTGGGGCTCACGCAGTCATTGTATGCACGGCCTCACCCAGAGCTTATGCACAGTCCATGAGCTTCTTGCGGTTCAATGGAACTGTGGTCTGCGTTGGAATGGTTGAGGGTGACGAGGTGCCTATCGCGGGAGCTAAGCCGGTGCAGATGATTGCACAGCAGTTACGGGTTGTAGGTTCTGCAGTTGGGAATCAGCAGCATGCAATTGAAGTGCTTGACTTTGCTGCTCGTGGTATTATCAAGCCGCACGTGGAGGTGCGCAAGATGGAGGACTTGACTGGGGTGTTTGAAGATATGAAACAAGGGAAGCTTCAGGGAAGGGTTGTCATTGATCTGGCTTGATCAAATTGGGGTATGTCTTGGACATATAGGGTATCTTGAATATGATAAGTACTGATATAAAACTACCTAACAAGCGCGAAAGGGACAATATTGACGATGGACTCGATAGTAAATATAGTGTGTAAGGTGTGAGGTAGATGTTTTATTTGCAGTTCAAACTTGCAGCTGGCAACATCACTCGGCATCGATAACTTGGCAAACACATGAAGGTGTACAGTGACCAATTTTGTGGACAAACCATAGTGGCCGGATGACCTGGCGGTTCGGGGACGTTAAGTAGAGGGCAATAATATGCTTCTATAACCAAGGAAACTTAAATCTGAACAAAAAGGTAATACATATAAAATGTCAATGCATGCCATTTTACGCATCAAACACACGCAATCTCAACGGCTACAGAATGTGCTTCAGCAAAGAACCCTGACGACGATGATAGACAGAGACTGCTACTGCCAATCCCGCCAAAGCTGTCACCGAAACAAGTTGCCCAGTACTAAAAAGCGTCTCCTCCACAACACGGCCAATACGCTCCTTGCCAGCAGGAAGATTCTGAACCTCGTCTCCCTCAAGTTCGTAATCCGACCAGTCAACCTTGGATAACAATTCCTGATACTCCACCACAGTCCCGCTCCAATTGTTGGTGACAAGTCCAGTGTCAGTCTTGTACCAGCTGCTGCACCTAGAATCAGCGAAGGTCGAACTTCCTAGACTGCCCTGAAGGTCTTTGTTCCACTCTTGGACCCTCGATCCTTTAGGCACGACAGATAAACTCCCCCCTCGGGCTCTGCTCCTCAAGACTCTTGTTACCAATGGGACGAGATATCTAGCTTGAGCTTCAATCATGAGAATGATGGAGTTGTGGCCTAGATTTGTGTTTGGTCCGTAGAGCATTCCGAAGTTTGGGAGAGTGTCTACCGTGACGCCGTACAGAGCAGATGCACCGTTTGCCCATTTAGAACGAAGGGCTTGGCCGCCCACGCCTTGCACGTGAATACCGTGCAGGAAGTCCTTAGCTTGGAACCCAGTTGCGAAAATGACAAGGTCAAGATCAATCTCTTTCTCTTGTGCTCCATCTCTCAAAACGACGCCAGTAGCAGTCATTCTGTCGATATGTTGCGTCTCGAGGGAAACATGCGGAAGTAGTAATGTAGGATAGTAATCATCGCTGAGCAGAATGCGTTTACATCCCGGCGGATAGTTTGGTGTCAATTTCTCCCACAGATCTGGGCGATCAGGGAGCTGGGTCTGCATGTGCTGTGTACAGGTCGAGGTCATGGTAGAAGAGTCGGAGGAATCGGCGTGATTGACAGCTTGATAGTACGACTCGCGAGCGTTCATTATCTCAGCCCTTACCCGACTAAGAATCGCGGGTACATGATCAAACAGAATCCTCTTCCATCTTGGAATTTCCGCATCGAATCTCGGCATTAGCCAATTCGGTGAGCGTTGAAAGATGGTTAAATGAGAGGCGGCCTTTGCGACTTCAGGTGCGATTTGAACGGCGGTAGCTCCTAAACAACATCAGGCTCGGTTTCTTTCCATGCCTCGTAGCTCAATGACTTACCATTCCCAATTATGCCGACACGTTTTCCAGCAACGTCATAGCTCCAGTCCCAGCGAGCAGAGTGCATGACCTTGCCCTGGAAGCTTTCTTGGCTGGTGATTGTGGGCCAGAATGGCTCGTTCAGTTGACCAACTCCGGCGATCAAGAAGTTTGCCTTGATGGTGTATTTCGAGCAGAACTCAGCCTCTTTTCCAGCTAGGACATTGATGCCGATGTTCCACTGGCGAGATTCGGAGTTCCATTCCGCGGCACTGACTTCTGAGCTAAAGCGTACGAATTTGTACAGGCCATACTTCCGTGCGACGTCTTGAATGTAGCTCTGTCGGGGAACCACGATAAACAGCAGAGCTCCGGGGTATAGAGGGATGTGTACTTACAAGGATCTCTTTCTGTTCTGGATATGCTCTGGACCAGTGAGGGTTTTGCGCAAAGGAATACGAGTACAGGTGTGACAAAACTGAGATCAGGGAGTTAGCAAGCCCTCTCCGTGTAGGGCTCAGTGAACCGACTATCGCAGCAACATCCTGGATATATGTTATCTTTCCACGTTCCTCCAAAACCCGCACTCTTTTCGACGATGACGATATCGCGTATTCCGGCCTCGAGCAGCTTGATGGCCATGCAGATCCCTTTAGTACAATCAGCATTTTTGGAGCGTAACGAAGCAACCGACCTTGTTGGATCTTACCCGAGAATCCTGCCCCGATGATGACCACGTCCGATTTTGTCATGGCGTAATGTTTATCGGTACCGCTGGGGTACTTGCTTAGACGTATTGCGTTGCTGGTTGCTTCGGTGAGGAACAGTGTCGATTAGCCGTTATTCTCTGTATCTCTCCGGGGAGTAGCGTACTCACGACTGAATGAACAGTTGTGCCTTAAATGTGTACAAGGCTCGGTAAACTAGCGTATTGACAGCTTGCTGTAACAGTGTATACCGCGGCCGGCACACCGGCAGTGTCAACTCCTTGCCAACTAGTGAAGTGTAAGTGGTATCGTGGTGCGGGGGAAGCCTCGGCTTGGAAATAGCTTGCAAGCGCTCTAGCCTTGAATGTAGTTAGGTAGAAGACCCTTTAGACCTTTCCCTACTCGTCCACAACAGAGGCACCTTGAAAAGGCCTGAGAGGTTTGTTTAAAATGCTTCCAGCACCAAAGGATTCACAGTATACAGACTTCATATGTCTCGTTAAGACCTTATAAGATTCGGATTTTAATGAATTATGTCTATATGCTGGATGATGTAAATAGCTGCATGGTAATGCAAATATTAAAGAAGAGTACAATATATTGCATTACTACAAAAACAATAGCTACTTAAGACGAGTAAGATACATAAGAATATTTCAAAGGAAAGAGATTGACTCCAAGCTTGACTACATGAAGGACCGCCCAGGCTGCAGCCATTAAGGTGCCCACAAGTATTAACAGTGTAGCAAGCGCCTTACGGTCAGCAGTCCAAAATACCGTCTTGTTAGTCTTAGCAAGACTCCTGGCCTTGTCCTTCTCCTTAGACTCGCCAGAGCTAGGCAGGTACTTGAAGTTGAAGGCAGACCGGTGATCCAGACCGAGTTCAGGGTTGTTGATATAGTCCCTGACGTTTCGACGAAACGCCGCAATCTGAGCGCGGTCAAGGAACGGGATGTCGCGGCAGGTATAGTAGACAATCATGAACAACATGCATTGTCCTGCGGCCAGCGCCGTGTAGTACCTACTGGGCCGACCGATGCCCAGGGCATCAGCGAGGGGGTCGCCGTTGAGCCAGCGTGCAGTAGCCTCGAGATACGGCTTACTGGCGTAGCTGGGCGCTGTGTCGCTCATGGCGATGATGATGTTCTGCGCGTGTGTCTGGGACCTGCTCGATGGGTTGTACTCGTATAGGTACAGCGACTCCATGATCGCACGCGCCCTGGCGGGCGAAGAAAAGAAGTCAGTCGGCGTGCCCATGTAGTACGCGATGAGGCGCCACAGAGCAACGTAGTCGATTATCTCTTGCTCGCGCATATGGATACCCTGTCGCGGAAGTGACTGCCAGATGATGGTCGCGCAGTTGACGGCAATGGTGCCGATCGAGTCTAGGTCGTTGATGGGGATGCCGAGCTTTTCGACGGAGAAGTAAGACGGGCGCTTGGCTGCGAGTTGGAGGATGCGATGGCGAACTGTGCCGTGGAGGAAGCGCACTTTCATGCAGCTTGCAAAGCCACGACCGCCGAATTTGAGACTGTCGACACTCTCGGTGACGTCGACAAAGTAGATTGTCGTCTCGAGCATACGGCGGAACACGGTGTCCACGTTGAAACCTCCAGTGCGGCCTAATACCTCGGCGACTCGAGCGCCGGCCGTGCCTCCGACGAGCGACTGGTATGTCAGACCGGTGAACGCAGCACCGCCGTAGCGGTACAGGACGTCTTGGCCGCGTGCGATCTGGTCCCAGTCGACCCAGTCAGGCGTGGTGTTGACCTCGTTCCAGAGCTGCTCCAGCTTCGGATGCTCTGTGTGATGCCCAAGGAACAGCTCGTATAGATCCCGCCACTTCGGGGCCTTATTCTCCGGCTTTGCTCCATCAGGAGATGTGGTATTGGAGGTTTGTTTGTCTTGTTGACTCTTGGGTTCAGGCGGATACATTTCATTCAGGAGCACCGCACACTCCTCGCCCAGCTTGTCACAGGAGTGCTTTAGATGGTCATACTGCTCTGGGGTCTGGTGGTCTTTGGTCCATTTGAATCGATATCCCCAGGCTTCTCGCATCTCGTCCTCGGAATTGGTGGCTTTAGACTGCGTCATGGTTGATGGTATCGAAGCGGTTGCTGGTACAGATGTCAAAGTTTCTGTCAACGGTCGATGCAGAACAGAATATCAGATAACTGAGAGGGGGTACCGGCCTGATATCTACAGCCTCGGTTCCATTGAGAAACCCGATCGCTCTGCAAGTCGTGGTACAGTGGTGTAGTGGTAATAGCCAGACCACAGGTGGACGACCCAGAACAGCGTTCAGGACTATCTGGTGTGTGTAACAGTTGGCATGTAGCATTCGTGCTTGACATGGCAGGCGGGTCTACGGGGTGCTACAGGGCTCCGAGGAGTGGATGGCCAAGGCCTCATTCCACTAATTACATGCAAGCTCTTGTTCCTCCCGAGTCCCCGTAGACTAACAAGCAGTCACTTTTCTTAGACGGGACAAGTCCCAGCCTTGAGAGGCGATCTCCAGGCCGAACTAGCATAGTTATCCATGTCAGATTGTCGGAGTCAAGGCTCCCCAGTCTCTGACACGGACAATCTGACTCGAGCCGCGGCTGGTTCGGCACTTTCCTAGGTTTATCCCCAAAGTGGAAACGGCTGCTTTTTGTTGATCACCAAGAGTGCGGGGCCCCGCATCCAGACTCCAAAATGCACAAGAACGTTCCAGGGCTATACCTCTCATTGGATTGGGCTAGCCTACTTGAGCTGGGCTATCTGGGGTCCCCGCGTTTTGACACCTTGGCACAGAATGCGCCGTCGATATTGAATATTCATGTACTATGTAGATTACGCTGTTTATAAGGTCGAGCTTTAAGCGGCGAAAGTAGATGATAATTGAGGACAGGATATTTTGCACGGCAGTTATAATACATTAGTCTGACCCTTTATCTTATGTGCCCCAACCTTTCTCCACCATCTTTTCTCCAGTGTGCATGAATACAGCCATGACCAAGTCCCAAGAAGACGATCAGTATACTCCCTCCTCGGAGCAGGTAGAGAAGGCTGAGCACGGCGGTATCCTAGCCGTCGACCTCAACTACAACGCCCACGCCGTCAAGGGCGATGATTCCGATGGAGTTGTCGATTGGACTTGGCGCCATGCCGTCGCCTCCATCTCTCTAGCCGGGCTATACGTAGGTATGTCACTTTACCAACCCCCTCAAACAAATCACCATGCTCATTTTGTAGGCGCCCAGATTCCGCTTTACTTTGTAGGAGGTTCCCTCACCTACATCGTCCAAGACATCGGATCCTCCGACAAGTCCTCATGGCTGCCCATCGCCAACACGCTTACCATCGCCGTCGTGGCGCCCTTTGTCGGCTATCTCCAAGATCTCTTCGGTCGACGCTACATCTCACTCGCTGGCGGCGTGACCATCCTTGTTGGCGTCATTCTCGTTGGCACGACGCATACCTTTGGTCAGGCGGTTGTTGGCATGGCTCTTGCCGGCGCTGGGGCTGCTGTTGGTGAACTCACCGCTCTTGCTGGGTTTGTGGTCCCCTCGCTTCCCTTGGATGTCTGCTGATTGCTTCGTGTGCTTGTAGCATTGCGGAACTCGTCCCTGTCAAGAAGCGTGGGTTTTACCTCGCGTTGGTGACTTTCTTCGTCATTCCGTTTGTTCCGTATGTCATGTATGGCCAGATCTTGAGCAAGTATCACACTTGGAGATGGGGCATGTGGATCTCACTGTAGGTCTCTGCAATGGTATTTGGCTTCAACAGGTGTTGACAAGATTTGACCTAGGATATACAACGGCATCTGCCTTGCGGTTGTGGCTCTCACATATTTTCCCCAATCCCATAAGAGAGCCGGAGAACTATCCAAGATGGAGATTCTCAAGTCTATCGACTACGTCGGTGCTTTCTTGTCCATTGTCGGCTTGACTCTGTTGTGGGTATCTCCCAATTTCCTTCCGCTAAGACTGATCTAACACGGTCAAACAGCCTCGTTGCTCTTCAAGCTGGTGGATACTCCCATCCATGGTCCTCAGCCTACGTCCTATGCCTTCTTCTCATCGGCATCGTCATGATCATCGCATTCTGCATCTGGGAGGCCAAGTTCGCAAAGTGTCCAATGGTCCCAGGTGACTTATTCAAAGGCCAACGCGTCGTCGCAGTAGCCTTCCTGGTGGCCTTTGTTGGCGGCTTGAACTTTTACTCATCCATCAACTTCTACCCTCTCGAGGCGCTGACGGTGTTTGATCCGGCTCCTGTTCAGGTTGGCCTCAAGGGCCTGGCATCTGGTCTCGGGATCACCATTGGCGCCACGGTCGTCAATGGTGCACTTTCGTGGTTCAAAGGAAATGCTAGAGAGCTGCTCCTTTTCTCGTGCGTTATGATGACTGCCTTTGGAGGAGCTTTGGCCGCGGTGACGCCTGACACTCCTGCTTTGATCTATATCTTTGGCGTCCTTTCCGGCATTGGAGTCGGCGGTGTCCTCGTTCCAGCGGCAACCGTTGCAATTACCGTTGCGTAAGTCACACTGACTCCCATCCAGACCCCATTTGCTAACTACCTTGCTCTCATGCAGACCAGACGAACTCATCGCCACCTGTGTTGCCCTCTCACTATCCATTCGTGTCGTAGGGGGCTCCATCGGTTACAGCATCTATTACAACATTTTCTACCATAAGCTCAAGGCCAAGCTCCCCTACGTCGTCGCCGACTACGCTATCAAAGCAGGGCTTCCTCTCACCTCAGCCACGCAGTTTGTCACTGCCTACATTCTTCAGCCTTCTGCCCTAGCTTCTGTTCCGGGCGTCACTCCTGAGATTCTGGAGGCTGCAGCTATTGGCAGCCGCTGGGGATATGCATACGCACTGAAATATGTATGGTTGACAAGCATTGCTTTTGGAGTCTGTGCCATTGTAGCATGCGCCTTTATTGGAAACACCAAGAAGTACATGACTAACCGCATTGCTGCTCGTATTGTTCACTGAACGGGCCGATGCTAGTTATGTATTCTGGTTAGAGGGCTTGACTACGCTTAGTGTAACTCGATACATATATTCTCATTCTGCCTCGCTGAGGTGTCATAAGTTTTGGGTATCAATTAATCTACAATCTCGTTCATCATCTATACTTGCAACATGAAGCTCAAGCCTTATAGACAACTGTTAACTATATAATATATATATAAAGTAGAATAAAGTATTATTAACCGTGGATCACGTTTATAGCCACTATGTGAAGGCATTTAGAATAGTAAGCGATCGATTTAAGGGAGGCCTTAGTGTTGAGTAATAAACACCAAGGCTTGGATTATGCTCCGCACTTACTAAAACAACTCACATTCTCACATATTACTTTTAATAAAGTTAACGTTAAAAGTAACCAACTTGATAGTACTGATAATAGGGTAGTTTGACAAAATTGGATTTTATTCTTTTATGCTTTTTTTTATCTTTTTCTATTTACTTTTTCTCCTCCTTTATCCTCCAAGCTATCCCCCTAACCCTTTTTACTATAAGAAACTATATCGAACTCAGATTATGAAGCAACCTTAAACTGCTCCCACAAGGCAGAGCCCGAGGCTGCATAATCACCAACAGTTCCGTCAATGGAGCCAATCCACCTGGTGTAGAGTTCAATGTCGATCTGGGTCTTCTTCACCGTAAGAAGAGCATCCAACTCGGTGCCGTCGTCCAGAGTCATATTCAGTGTCATCTGAGTCGGGTTTGTCGAGCCCAGAGTTGGTGGATATGGCGTGCCGACAGGTCGGACTCGAAGTCCTGTGGTGCACGTATTTCCTACAACCTGTCCGTCCTTCAGGACGTAGCCGCCCACCGTCTCGACGTTGTTCTTATCGAGCATGTCGAAGAAGACAATGTTGTAGTCGCCAAAGGTAGCATGGCCCCAGTACCAGCCGTTCAGCGAGGCAAGGAAGGGAGCGTCACCCCAGTTCTGAGTAGCAGACATGAGTTAGTTTCTTGTTCTCGGTATAAGAATGGTTGCTGGGGATGGGTGGTTGTGAACATACCTTGTCGTGGTAGCCATTACCAGTAAACTTGATGTTTTGCCCATTGATCTTCACGTCAACATCGGCGTCGGCGGCAGGCATGACATTGACCCAGCCGACGTTGGGGAGAACCTTCATGTTCTGACCAGCTTCAAGGGGACCGCACACATAGTGACCAGGGCCACGCTAAGTCCATCATCAGCTACTTCCATCTTTCAACAGGCTAGTCAAGGTGAATACTTACAGACTTCAACGTAAAGGTGCCCTCTACGGATGGGTTCAACAACGTTTTCTTGAAGGTGACCTTGTAGTTGCTCAGATCTGCCGCTCCTTCGAACTTGGCACCGGATCCGTGCCAATCACCCGTCGCTCCATCCCCATCGAGTGTGATTGTGACAGAGGTGGAAGCAATGGGAAAAGAGAAGCCATCTCCACCATTGTTGTAAAAGACATAGACGTTCAGAGGGTCGATTGTATTCAACAAGTCGAAGCTGAATCCGACAAAGGAAGAGGTGAAGAAAATAACAGTCAGGGCGTGTTCACCATCATCAGAAACGGCGTCAAAGTACCACCAATCGAAAGTAGTCGAGTTGATGGGGTAGACACGAGGACCGTCGGCACCAGATGCGCAAGAGGTGAACAGGACGTCGCTGGGGCCGGGGGAGAGAATGGGCGAGTAGGTCGTGACTTGCTTAGGGCATTGGGCCAAGCCGCCTACAACCAAGGTCAGAAGTGGCAACAGGGCCTTCAAAAAAGAGAACTTCATCGTAGGCCGGGTTGGTCTGCAACAAATATGATAAGAATGTTAGAGTAGATAGTAGATATGAGTAGTCTGGATTGTGTATCTACGAGTTCACGTCATTGATAAGAGTCTGAGACCTTGTTTATGTACAAAAAGACAGTTGGTGAGTGATCAAACAATCCATTGTCGAAGGTTTACCAGGGATCCAGGCTCTATACTCTTTTGGGAATCAGTTGCGAAAAGAGGTACTTTGCTTCCAAAAACCTCGTCTAGTCTTGTCAGACTATCTGACACGGACATTCCAGTTCGTCATCCCTCGAGGGCCTTTGCGGGGAAGTTTACGGTAAAGAGGAGATGATGTCAAAGCGTTGGCTATGTCAGGCTAAGGCAGGGGAGACGAAAACAAGAGCTAATCCAGTTAGCGGTAAGCGGTCTGATAACGACCTCGGTAGTTGCCGTATTTAGAGTTCATACGAAGAATTGACAGTTGATAATCTGATCGAAAGTGACCAATAGGGGTTTAGGAAATGGAACGGGGTTTGAGTCTAGAGCCCGAGTGCCGAGAGCTCATGAGGGGTATCCCGAGCTGTCAAGCTGCCCGCCGTTGGAAGAGGCTAGATCATCCCTTCAAGGCAATGCAGAAGTAAGCTAACGATGCAATTGAGTTTCTGTTTCAAAGGCAATTGATTAAGATTTATCACCGTGCACTCAAGGTTCTGGGTAAAGGCTCATACTGGGGGGCATCGTGTTCTGATTCATCACCCGTATTCGCAGCCTAAAGTTTAGCCTTAGAGGCGGAACTTGCGGGAGTCAACTACATGCATTGAGAACTATGTTACGACTAAAGAGGATTGCATAATGCAGATAGTAACTTATGTTTCTATTTTTTACCCAGAATATGAATAGGATCCTGAAAATATGTTCTCCCACGTGCCAAAAACCCAACGCTCATATTCGCGTATCTCTTTCTCTGCCATCTTCACACCATCCACTCTCTTTCTCTTCCGTGGTCCCAAATCGCTGTGTTTTGTAGGCTGGGTGATACTGTAGTATGAATAGATATCTCGCTTCACTTCTTTGCCGGTATCACTGAGTATGAAGCGCTCAAAATCGGTCATGTTGAAGTTGCAAGTTATCGAAGGATTTGAGAATGCCGACGCGGAAGTTTGCTCTGGCCGGTTTGTCTTTGGTAGGGAGGCATAGTGATCAAATTGGTTGTAATGTGCTTTTGACTGAGAATCTCTCTTGGGTTCACGGCGGCGTCGCCGTGAGTCGTGGGAAGCATGAGTTTTGTCTGGCACCGAGAAGTAGATAAATCTTGGTGTGATGACGTCCTGCACTTCTTCTTCAGGTAACTCTTGTTCGGATTCGTTCCAGAACGGGGTGTGAACAACAGCCACCGTCCGCGGTAAAGCTGGCATCGTATGATAGGTAATAGGAATATGATAGAGCGAATCGTTATGCGAAACTCAGTAGTGTAGGTAGCTTCTCAATTGATATTGGTAGATGGCAATTGCTTGTATAAAACACGGTCGGTAGTCAAAGAGGTCCCAATCTAAATACGAAGCGGGGTCCATACAGGGTAACTCTCGTCTCGGCCCGAGATGGATTCACCGAGTCAATTTAGCGAGTCAGAACCTCATCATTCTCCAGGAGCTAACGCGCTGTGACTGCTCCCAATCACATTATTAGCATCTCAGTATTCGGTTAGTAATTGGTTACCGTACTCTTCTTACATTCCTGATTGCCGTGCCCCTGTTCACTTGTCAAGTACCTGTCTGTCTCCGCTTTAATTCCATATTATCTATGCTAGTACCATGGCTACCTCTTTGTCCTTTTGAAATGCGTCCATGTCACATGTAAACGCGTATCCCGCGTTGCATGATTTATAAGGAGGACATGGACGATTATTGAATTATAGAAAGTCGACATTTCGAACTCTATACTCTTCAATACTGACGTGAAAGCCACGGGCATAATAGCAGCGGAAAGCTTGACTATACGTGTAAGCATAGTCCGGATCCTTGTCCCGGTGAGAAGTCTTAAGCTTTAACTATTAATTATTCATCAAACCTCATTCTTGCTATGCTTCCTTCATTGGCGATATCTGTTATGCTTCGACTGTTGATCGAGAGGCCGGCGGAACCGGTGGGGTACTAACCAAATCTGGACAGATAACTTGATGGCGGGGCCGTTCCGACGATATCATGCTACTGAATACTGTAGAACAGGTCGACTCACTTGATCTATGTTCAATGCTGAATATATGTGGATGTTGTTAGAACTATTTGGCTATAATTATCGTCTGTATAAAGATTCGAACTCGTTGTTCTCTTGAAGTTTTATATAGTATACACCTTTACCAGCTCGACCAAGACCAGTATATCGTTGCGCTTCAAGACTGGTTGTCACTCAATGGCTCCTCTCAGAGTCATCATTATTGGCGGCGGCCTCGCAGGTGCATGTCTAGCAAACGGCCTAATCAACAAGTCCGATGGTCAAATCGAGGTGACCGTCTTCGAACGCGACGAAGCTGGCTCAGAACGAGGAGGCTACCAAATCCGTCTTGGGGCTCACGCACTTATTGGCTTCAAAGCCTGTCTGACCGAAGAACAATACAAAAACCTCCTCCCCTGCTTTGGCAAGTCTGGAGGCGTCGTGTCGTCTGCACCTTGCATCTTCAGCCCATCTGACTTGAAGGTCTTGATCGACTTGAGTAAGGCTCCTATTTATGAGAAGAGTGCTCCGATTGCACGAACAAGAC
Organism: Fusarium brevicatenulatum; assembly: GCA_013363135.1. Taxonomy (NCBI): domain Eukaryota; kingdom Fungi; phylum Ascomycota; class Sordariomycetes; order Hypocreales; family Nectriaceae; genus Fusarium; species Fusarium brevicatenulatum. The sequence continues at coordinate 12,113 of JABEEJ010000307.1, read as the reverse complement.
TTCGTAACTTTCTCCAGAAGCCATTGCAGGAGAGGGACGCCATCCAGTTTGCCAAGAAGTATGTTAGGTATGAGGTAATCCAAGGAAAGGAACCTGGCCAGAGCAGCATCAGGGTTCACTTCAGCGACGATACGCATCACGACTGCGATGTCCTCATATCTGCTGAGGGAAGCGGAAGTCGAATCAACAAGCAGATTGGACTGAACAACATCATCACTGAGGTGACGCCTGGACATGGTGGCTACTTGGGCAAATGCCATTTACCGTGGTCTGTACTACAGACACTGCCGCGACAGCTTTTGGAGAAGGGCACGATCTACACCGGTAACTCCAAAGCAATGGTGTTTGCCGCTGTATATCTACCAGAAGCCTTATCTCCTTCTAGGACTGAGCATACGGATATCCTGAAACCGAAGAACTACGACGAGGACGAAGCGTCCCTGTTCCTCGGGATGGCATGGACGACAGGCCCCGAAGCAGCAGAGCTACCTCAAGTCAAAGACAAGAAGGGGTTGATGAAGAAGAAGCTTGACGAAGCTGGCTTTCATCCCGACTTTCATAAGCTGGTTGATGCTGTTGATGTCGACGCTATCATGACCACGCCTTGGCGATATGCAAAGAACGACACGGCTGTTGATTGGAGACAACAACTCCTATCTAAGAGCGAGAACAAATCAAATCCAAGCATTGCAAATCCTCGCGTTTGGCTCATCGGAGATTCCATCCACCCAATGCTACCATCCAGAGGAATGGGAGCGAATAACGCGATCCACGATACAGCTGATGCACTTGGCCCGTTACTCGAACTTGCGAAGCTGAAGAGCGCAGATGGAGATGTGACTGATGAGCAGGTGAGTGAGCAGTTGGCGGTGTATGAGAAGGCTATGATGCCGAGGGCTTTTGAATGGGTCAAGAAGAGTAGCAACCAACAGGTATGACTCCCACTCATAGCGTGAATATTGAAGCTGACGAGAGAACAGTTACCTGACTTGGATAGTTTGACTGGGCGTGGGATAATTATTTGTCTGCGGGTGATGCTCTTCATGGTTAGTGGCTTTGTGAGTTGTCTTAAGATGTTTGGCTGGGAGCCGAAGGATGATGCTCCAGACTTTCATTGATCAGCATGGATATGACGATTGCGGTGTAAACGCATTGTGCATCTTTAAAGTTTTTAATTTACCAATAGTTGATGATCAATGCGTGGGCTCCAGATCTTGCAGGTTTGTGTCGCGCACCTAATCGGAAAAGACTACTAGTGAGGCTATATGCTATAAGACGGCGCCTCTCTTGTATGTGCCCATTTTTATCATCGCTTAGCCTCTGATCCTTACAGAAGCCAGCGTAAGTTCACCACAGAGCTTCCTAGTCACGGCCATCAGAAGCTATCCACAGTGACTGTTGGATGACCTAGTATTACAAGCTTAATGTCACTTAGACGATCCTACAGCATACATAAACAGTAGGGCTAGGAAAGGTATGAAAATAAGTTACAAGATAAAGAGAAGCTGCTGAGTAAATTGAGATGTGTTTCCATTACTATCAGATAAAGCATACAACACTTAGGAATCTTCATCTTGACGACATCTTGGTCTGGAAGACTTCTTATACAGAACCCTAAACCTTCGTCCACTTGAAGCCTGCCTGGAGATACCGTGCAGCTCCATATGAAAACACAGAAGCAATCATAGTACAACCACAAAACAATTGCAAACCCATGAAGCTATTCCCACTTCCGCTCTTATCCGAGATCAACGCGCCACCAAGCGGACTACCCGTCAAAGCCCCAAAGGCATTGACAAGCGACGCAAGGCCAATACGTGTACCAATCTCTTCAATTGGGCTGATTTGTCCGACGCAGCCAGGAAAGATAGACACGTAGCTACCTGAACCGTAGCCAAAAGCAACAGCATATGCCATGATAGCTCCTGTGCTTTGACTTCCCGGGATCCAAAGCACCAGCGTCAAGATGCCAGTGAATGCGGTGATTATCAACATGCAGTTGAACAGACCGATGGCATCTGCAAGGGCACCAGCTGTCAAACGACCGATCAGACTTATGCCGTTGATGAGGGGTAGAAGATATGGGACAAGATCTGGTGAAACGCCGCTCGCCTTTGCCTGGATGATGATAAAGTTGAGGGGCAGAAACATTCCCCAGAAGAAGAGAAAGCCACCAAGCATAGTCAACAGCATTACTGGCTCCTTAAAACATCTTTGATAGTTCGACAATGCGAAAGGACGAGGCTTTGGTGGCGTACGCGACTTGATCAACGCGCACGAAATCGCCATGAATGCCAAGAACATGAATCCGACAGCCCTCAAAGTCCAGCTGAAGCCAATCCTTCTAAATAGACGAGATAGCATGATGGGTAGCACGATACCACCAGCTGAGGATCCAGAGTTAACAATACCAAAGACCGTTCCCCGCTTCTTTCAAAACCACGATGTTGTCGATGTAAGAGACGCAGTGAACACGGCGCCTGAGCCCATTGAACTGAGTAAAGCCTGGGAGAGGAGTATCTGGTAGTATTGTGTGGATAAAGAGAGCATCATTATACCGAAGACGTAAACCGGTGCGCCGATGAGGAGAAGATATCGAGGACCGTATGAATCGTAGAGACGACCCCACTACAAGGCACGCTGTTAGCTTCATTCTCTAAACTGTCGATGTGATTCAAGACCTGACTTACGACTGCTGAACCTCCAACTTGGAAGAAAACCTGCAAACTCGTGATCCAGCTAATGGTGCTGGGGCTATAGTCTGCCAAAGGACCGGTCTGGTAGTATTCGAGAAATACGCCGACGCAAGTTACGAGGCTGAAGGTGCAGAAGAGACCAAACCAGCCTCCAACTACGACGAGCCATGCGTCCCTGCCTCCCTCAGGATACCCAGTCTCGGCTACGGGAGATACTGGTTGAGGCTCTAGTAGTGTCTCGACCTGAGGACTCTTTTCGGATACCTCGAGGTCCATGTCTGGTCTGGTAGAGCTTGGAAAGGAACTCTCAGTTTGGGTCATGGCGATTTAGCGCTCTAGTTAGCGTGCTATGAGTGTATTGAGGTAAATTGCAATGGTATCGAAGCAATACATGTAAACCAAGAGTTTGTGCTGCGGTAGTCATAGAGAACCGGAATCACGGAGTCTGCACCCGTACCGAGCCGATAGAAGTAGATTACCAAGCAAGTATAGTCTTGACAGCAACTAGACACGAGGGGAATTGGCGCTCGAGATTAGTAGCCGACGGAGGCACATCGGCCTAGCAGAGTTACCCACGGTGTCTAGCCTGTAGCCGACGGGGCCGCGCGGGGGATGCTGTTGCAGATCCCGTGGAGACTTGGTCAGCTAAACCGCCTCGGGCTCTTCGCAATTCAGGGCCCCATGCTGCTAGCAGGGGATAGGACGTCAGACTGACTTGGACAAAAACAATTAAACTCTTGTTAATTCTCGAAATAAATAAGTTCTCTCCAATGAATCACGCCCCTAGCCACAAGTCGAATGAAAAGAAAGAAAAAAGTACATGTAGCTAACAACTCAACCAGTGCACATCGTTAAAGTACCAGTACGAAGCCCACTATCACTACCATCACACCCCAGTAACTGATCTGATGTCCGTATGCTTCAGATGAAGAAACCGTCGATGGAACAGATGAAGCCTCACCATGTCCCAAAGAACCGAGGCTATGTGTCGACTCGGATGCCCCAGCCTCTTTAGTGGCTTCAACCTCGGTAGCGAACGTCGTGGACATGCCTGGGTGATCTCCATGAACAGGCACTGATTGAGAAGGACGAGTAGGAGCGTCGGGTTGAGGCGCTGGGACAACGCCTGTTTCTCCTGTGAGGCCGCCTGAAGAAACTTGCTGGCCCTCGGGAAGAGGCGAGGGTTTGGAAGGGTTCTGTGCATTACCGGATTGGGATGCCGGGACACCTGGTTGGTTCTTGTCGTTATCCCCTGGCGAAGTTTGGACTGCAACAGACGATCCTTCGTTCTCACCACCTGGTTGATCAGTATTTTGCTGGCCTTGTTTCGGCATGGGGCTGGCTGTCTCCTTGTTCTGTGCCTCATCTGCTGGTCCCTGGGCGGCAGCCTTAGTACCTAAGGGTCCGTTCTGATAATCCGGTTCCTTGCCGCTCTTTGGGCCTTGTGTTGGTTGGGGGATGGTTGGCTGTTTGTTCTGCGCCCCGCCTCCTGATGCTTGACTCGCAGCTTCAATATCTGAGGGCCCATTTTCGTAGCCCAGTCCCTCGCCGTTCTGCTGGCCCTGTGTTGGTTGAGGTTGGGAGTTGACATCTCCTTCACTGCCCGTGTAAATCTGATGACCTTGAATCTGATCAGAGTATCCATTGTTCCCAGCCTCACCGTCGATCCAGCCGGAAGATTCGTCGTTCGCACCGCCACTCTCACAAGCAGCAACTGGAACCACCATTGTGACGACATCCTCCCCCTGAGAGCCACAGGCGTGACAAGATGAGGTAATGGTGGTCATATCTACTGGTGGATATTCTTGGTGGTCACAGCCGCAAGGAGTGTATTGCAGGGTTAACGGTATACAAGTAGTGATGAGAACTCCTGGCTGGCTTGGGTTGATAGTGACATATGTGATAGTGGTTACTGTCGTTGCCACCACAATCTCTGTGTAAGTGACGCCCTTGGTGATGCGAATCGTTCGAATAGGGCCGGGCGTATTTTGAGATGGAGTGCCGGGGATTGATCTTAACTCTGAAATGGTCGTGGATACTGTAGTTTGTGGAGAAGGTACTGAAGAAGAGGAGACTGATTGCTTGTGGCTTGTCTGAGAAATCGACACGGATGTTGATGAAAAGGTCCTTGTTACCGAAGCCTGTGAAGCCCTTGAAGAGGTGGAGGAAGAGGTGGAGGAGGAGGAAGAGGAAGAAGAGGAGACTGCTTGGCGATAAATTGTTAAGAGGCGATTCGACGGAATGGCACGACGTCTGCCTGTACCGCCAGTTGTGCCTCCACAGAACAGACCGGGATTACCAGGACATGGAAGGCTACAACGAGCATCCTCAACAACTTGAGATCCAGCGAGGGAATCAGCCTTGTAACAAGTCCTGGGAAGAGTTAGTTTGAGTACTCTTGACTGCCGAAACACTCACTGTTCATAGACACCGGCATAAGTGCTACCCGCAGCCAACTTAACACAGATCTCTGTGGTCATGTCGGCCTGGGTCGCTACCTCTGTAAAGGTTGGGAATCCCTCATCGGAACGCAGACAGGCGATAAAGTCATAACCTTCAAGAACTTGGATATTTGTTGGGCTTGTGGAAGGAGATGATGAAGTCGTCGATGTAGTCAAGGTTGGTGAAGTTGAGGAGCCCGATGGTGGAGCACTTGTGATGGGCGAGGTCTGTGGTTGGGTGGATAGTACTGTAGACTCTGTCTCTGTTGTAGTTTGACTTGAGCTGCTTGAACTTGCTTCCGGTGCTGTAGAACTAGCAGAGATAATGGTCTCACTGGTTGACGTCTCGGAGGTTGGGTTCTCGGTGCTGGTAGACGTCACGATAGTGGAGGTCTCAGTACTTGGGGTTGTAGTGGTAGTGAGAAGAGGAGGGAGAACAGAAGATCCCGCAGAGGTTGATGTTGCAGGCGTCAGTGTAGACTCTGATACAGTGCTTGATGTAGACAGAGATGTGGACAGAGATGTGGACAGAGATGTGGACAGAGACGTAGACTGAGATTTGATCTCTGTCGTGGATTCTGAGGAGATGGGCTCTGATGATGTCGGCGAAGTTGTAGAGATGGATAGGGATGAAGATGGGGTGGATGTTGTAGTTGTAAGTGAGGTAGTTGTAGAAGGTGTAGCTGTGGAAGACGTAGATGCAGGTGACGTAGCTGACGAAGACGTGAACGTAGAGGATGTAGACGCGGATGCCGTAGGTGACGAAGATGTGACTGTTGAGGTGGAAGACGTAAACGTAGACGATGTAGCTGTAGAGAATGTAGAGGATGTGGATGAAACTGAAAAGGGCTCAGATGTAGATGATGGAGCTGACGAAGACGTAGACGAAGCTGACAAAGATATAGACGAAGACGATGTAGACGATGCAGATGTAGACGGTATAGATGTAGAGGAGTCAGTTGAAGACTCTGTGGTCGTCACTGCCGCAGATGTTGAGGTTGCGCCGTCTGAGGATGCTGATGATGACGATATTGGACGAATTTTGCGAATAAAATCAGTGCCTGGAGTGAGTGACAAGTCCGAGGGCTGACCATATACGAGGCACCTCGTAGACCCCTCTATGAAAATTGCACCATCACACTGACTGTCAATGTCACATGCCTCTAGACATGACTGCAGATCATATCCTGTTCCAATACTAGCTACTGAGCTGAAAAAATCTGGCGAGGCATTGCACGTGATTTCAAACTGGTTGATTGTACCACTATAGATACCGCTCTGGCAGGCTGGAGGTGCTGAAGATGTTGTTGAGGGTGCCTCGGAGGTTGAATCGGCTGACGATGTTGAGGTTGCGTCGTCTGAAGAGGTTGAGGATGACGACGATGATGCGGGTATTTTGTAAATGTAATCACCGCCTGTAGTTGAGTATGTGGTTGACAAAGATCCACTATATACGATGCAGTAGCCAGATTGTTCCGCGAAAGTTGCACCATCACATTGACTATCAGCATCGCATGCCTGCAAACAAGTCTGCAGGGTATATCCAGATCCAAGACTAGCCAGCGTATTATACGCGTTCGGCGAGGCATCACATGTGATTATAAACTGATTAATCGTACCACTGTAGGTACCGCTCTGGCAGGCTGGAGGTGCTGATGATGTTGCTGAGGGTGCCTCGGAGGTTGAGTCAGCTGAAGATGAGGCGACTGAAGATGTCGCGGATGGTCGCGAAGAAACAACAGCCAGATCCGAGGAGCCATCGGGCGTCGAATAGGAAGTGTAAGCGAAGAGGTAGCAGATATTGACATTGCCGCTGTATGACAAGGATACCGCAACGCAGGTTGAATCACCTGCGCACATGTCCATGCAGCCTTGCAAGTCAGCAACGGGGCTATAGGAGATTTCAGTGCCGACATAATGTCTTCCACAAGCAGTATTAAACTGCACATTGTTGGTAGAGCTTGTATAGGTGCCTGCTTGGCATAGCGGTGCTGCGGATGATGTAGCCGATGCAGAAGAACTTGTCGATGATTCGATAGATGTAGAAGTGGTAGAAGGGGATTGCTGCTGGAGGATAGCTATATCTCCCGCACCACTAGATGTAGCACTAACAGAGCTATACAACAAGCAACCGTTTAGGAGACTCCAAGTTATTGCGGTGCATGTTGGCGCATCATTTGCGCATGCCAATATACACTGTTCAATATTGCCAGCATATGAAGAAAACATATTGTTGTAAGATGCACCTGTTAGGGTCTGACCACAGGAAATTTCGAATTCCATGTTTTGAGCGGTATAAGGGCCTGGGACAGTGCTAGGCTGGCATTGCGGTGCTGTGGACGATGTAGCCGATGCATCAGCAGAAGTCGTTGATGGCTGCATGGACGTCGAAGTGGATTGCAGCCCGCGGATAGCTATATCCGTGGTGTCGTCGGTCGTAGCACTGTATGAGCTGAATAGAGTGCAAGCGCCTATGTTATCGAACACTATTGCAACGCATGACGCATCCTGTGCGCATGCATCCAGACAATCTTGCATGTAGCCAGCATTCATAGAAGCTTGCGTTGTGTAAGACGTACCCGTTATTCCCTTGCCGCAGATAACGTCAAAGTCTACGCCCTGAACGGTGGTAGGGCCTGCAGTGGTGCCCAGTTGGCAGGTTCCCGCCATTGCACTACCGGCCCAGAGGGCGAAAAGTCCGAGTTGCAGCTTCATGGTGTGTAAGCCAGCATTCATTGACAAAAAGATGGACCTTGTGTACAATTGGGAAAGTACAATTGAATAACACTTCTTGGCGACTCTATATCTTTTTTTCTCTTCCTTGTATTCTCTCTCTCCATGAGACATTTATTATTCCCTGAGCTTTGTCCAGATCTGGTTTTAAGGTTTATATTACATTCCGTCAACTTCGTGTTTAGGAACTGGGCCAATATTGCGGTCGACTTGTTATCCACTCCGCCGTACTGTAAACTCTAATAATACTACCTTACATTATCTGTATATCTTAATTATACTTTAATCCTAATACTATTCATGATAGTAACTAAGTGTCAGCGACAAGCAGATCGGTAAACTGACAGTAATTACAGGACAAAACATGGCATATTGCAGCGTCACGGATGCCGGCATCGCTTTACAAATGGTGGCGCTCACCGCTCATGATTTTGCCCATTAGCTTAGACATCTTCGGATACGGGTTCTTGTCAAACCGTTATCTCCAACCGTCAGCCTATCACGCCTCATTTGAACGGCGTGGCTTGCACTAAATTCAATGTCTGTGGCCGCCACAGCTTCGCAACGACCGTCTTCAGTATGCCGAAGATCCGTCAAAACAACTCATGTTTTGGGGTCTCGAAGGGGCTTTTCGCTAGCGATGACATGTCTAAAATTGCGTAGCGTGCCAGTGGTGGCTTGCTCTATCCACGAGATGTCAAAAAGACGTCGGGTTGTCACCATGTTGATGACCATGGAAAAAGCCTATGAAAAGTCGAAAATGGATATGCTGGTAATGCCAAGACTTGGATGTATGTAATTGAGGCTGCAGATCATAAATACAAGTTCAGAGTCACATCAGCTATAGGGCACGTCGCGCGACATTACAAGGGTCTTTAGGGAGAACACGCACTAACTGATTTAGACTTGACAGAATGCCATTAGTCTGAAACTCAATGGCTCGCTCGCTTAATGTCGGCCTATCACGTAGATGTCGCTTAAGTCCAGAGGTAGACGTGGGGAGTTGTCAAATGGAAATGTCTAACCGCTTGGAATCTGTCTACGTAAGTACGGAGTATGGCTAGAACAAAACAGCCGCAAAGCTTATCCCAAGCGCCTTTCTCGGCATGATTCCGCTGGACTCAGCTTCAAAGGTTATTTTTAGAGTTGAAGTAAGCTTCGGGTCCGACCTCATGATTGATGCAAGCTTTCTTATTCCTCTGTTATCTTAGGCCATGATGCCGCTTTTTAGTAGTAGATTTAATACCAGTTCCGGACCAGATATCACGGTGGGTTCATGAGACTGGGGTCGATTGTTCTCGTGAGATGTAGATGGCTGGGAAAAGGATAGCGGTATAAAAAGAAGTCCATGTTAGGGGGATAGACGGAGTGGGTGTAGTGCTATATCATGGATGGGGAAGATATGATAGGATGCCACAAATTCTGATACGCGAAGAAGTGATACGGCAAGCTAGTACGGTCATCAATGCAAGTCGCCTTAGTGTAGTGGATTGATTGCGGAGATCGACCGTAGCATTGACTTTTCTGAGACGTCACTTACTAATTATAAGCTATATGTCCAACTTGACGGGCTCAGCAAAGTCCATCGTCAAGACCTTTGTCTTGCCATTCGCCTCAACTGCTTTGGTCGCCGCTTCAGTCTTAATTCTCCAAGGTGGGATACATCTGAAACGCGTCTGTTAGCTTTCTATTCCGGGTCTGCTCGGGCAAGATTACCTACGCTTCATCGTGTAAACACCATATCACCTTAGCTGGATTCCCCAGCCACCCGACCTTTAACGCCGCAAACTCAGCCGATGACCCATCAAAGGGTCTTCCGTTAAGATTAGCCCTTCCAGCAATAGCCATTATCGCAATATCGGGCTTTGGCTTTAAATCTCGCAGAATACCCTCGTACCCTCCGAGATGTGCGCTCCAAAGCAATGCTTTCTCACCGATGACAAAGTTGAACATCAATTGCCCACCATCGCTGTGTGAAAATACGTTACGCTTTCGATCAGAGACATAATCGATAAAAGAGCGATGACCAGGTGTGAGATTCTCGGGCGGCATGAGTTCACCGATCTTGAGCAGGCCGTATTTCATGCCGATGGTGATATCAAGCGTGCAACTGAAGGGACTCGCTGAGCCTTTGTATACGGTTGCTGTGTCGATGACTTCGGGGTGATCTGAAGGCATCATGCAGTGCAGTGAGGGCCAGACGTCAACTGAAAACGCTGCGAGATTGTCCAGTGGCTGGCGAGGTGCCCCAGGAGGAGCGGGACAGAGCAATGACGGGTCAGCATTGGCTTTATTCCAGGTCTCACGAGTGAACAACGGAATTCGCTCGCCGCCTTGAACGGGGAGGAGTTGGTGTTCTGGAACACCGGCTTCTCGTAGGAGGTTAATAGCTTCATTGTTGGCTATGACGATGGCGCCAGTTTTGATAGCTATTCGATCCGCACCAGGAAGACTTCGATTGGTTAGTGTCATAATCTTTACTATGACAGTGGTACTGACTGGTCAAAATGGGCATGCGAGATGAAGATGTAGTCAGCTTCTTGGACATCATCAACAGAGAGGTAAGTCTTCAAGATCGAGGGTCTGTCCAACCAGGTATCAAGGAAGATGGTTACACCTTGGGTACGAAGTCGGAAAGTTGTGGCGCCTGTTGAGTCAGTGACAGATCGTCTCTAGAGACAAGAGAGTCTAGACAAACCGAACCATTTAAGGGTAGTCATGATGTCTACTGAGAGGAAGCTTGCGTGAGTTCTCTGCGATGAAATGTTTGGGCCGGTCGCTTGAAAAGCTTCACTACTTTGTCTTTATTAAAACGCGAAAGTTAGGTCTTCCCACTCCGATGCATAACTTGTTCAATAGTAGTACTTAGTCACAAGAATGCCGTTTTTTTTTAACTGAATAACTTCTACCCATTCATTTAATACTGTCGCTTCCAGACAATTACCCTGGACCAAGCGGGGCCGGCGGGGTAACACAATCCCCCAACCAAAAACAGTTAGCCCCCCACAATCATCAAGTCATCCCGTCCCGCCGGTTCTCACCATAACACATCCTCTCCTCCCGACTAAACGTATCGGTGCCGCGACGGGGTAATTCGTTATGGAGCAGAGTCCGTTATCTTGTGATCATTGCGGAGAGACGTTTCAGCGTCGTGAGCATCGTGATCGACACGTCCTACGACACACAGGCATCAAGCCGTTCCAGTGCAACATTTGTTCCAAGTCCTTCTCTCGCAGGTCAGTGACATGTTGTGCTCCTAGAAGGACGGGTCGTAAACTGACCAAGTGTAGCGATACCCTTACTCGTCATCGAGCATTGCATGGTAGTCAGCCCGGATCGACTAGAACACGTCGTCGCCGGCGCGGTCAGGCTTGTGTACCTTGTTCAAGGTCGAAGCAGAGCTGTGATGGAGGTCATCCATGTTCGCGATGCGAGACTCGCAACTCAGAGTGCGATTATCCTGAGAGGGCGTTAAGTGCACGACGTGATGATAGCGATACTATAGTCGTGCGAGAGTCATCTCAAGGGCAAGACATCACTGCTTCATCGCCCCTCACAGCTCAAGACGCAGGCTTCCAGGAAGATGCTTACATACCTGGTGACATTCATGGCGCTTCAGAAGAATGGGATAATCCTCCTTCTATGCCCTCTGATTCAAGCGGAATGCCGACAATAGCATCAAGCGTCACATACACCACAGTTCCGGATACTTCTTCCAGCTGGCCAACAATGCCCGATACCTTTACCCTCGACGGAAGTCTTGACAGTCTTGGGACTATGACAACTAATCCATGGATGCCTTGGAATTCTTCAACGGCTCATCTTTCTTTTCCATGGTTCATGGACGAATTAGAGATGCCACTTGAGCTACCGGATACAGCACATTCTCATGAAGACGCAGTGCATAACGGAACCTTAACCCAACAGACGGTAGAAGCTCCGGCGTATTTAACTCCGGAAAACATATGTTCTTCGTACACGCAGCCATGCCACCAGTTCCCGGAGACGGAAGATATTGGCCTGCAAATGGCTGGCGCTGAAGTATTTGGGCATATCCATGAGATACCTCAAGATGCTGTAGAGGGGTTGAATAACTTCTATCAGACACAGCGGCAAGACTCAGCACCGACAGTAATGCCTCGGGATATTCTACACGCGTTTATAGAACTGTACTTTAAGTACTTTGACTGCCGGTTCCCTTTCCTGCACCCCTCCCGCTAGGGTTTAAAATACCTATAAATAC
>JABEEJ010000306.1:0-35732 GCA_013363135.1 Fusarium brevicatenulatum | reverse complement strand
CCCGTGCTCACCTTCGTCACAACCTTTGGCATCTACCCCTCCTCCTTCACAATGGGCGTACCCAAGTCAGGCTCCTACCTCAAGAAGCTCAGCAACAACAAGGAAGGCATGGAACAAGCTCACCAGTACGGCCGCTCCAAGGGTCTTCTCCTCTACTGGGCGCGCGAACTCGCCTCCCGCGTCTCCGCCACCGAGAAACTTGCCCGCAAAGTCACCATCAACAGCGCCGATCCGGGTTCTGCATGGACACCTCTTACGAATCCTAACCAGGCGAAGCTGATCCCACGACTGATTATGAACTTTGGAGCGAGAGATCCTCAGATCTGCGCGACGGCTTTGGTAAATGGTGTTTCAGCGACAGAGGATGCGCATGGCAAGATTATGCAGGACTTTGACACTGCTGAGTAAGTGATCTGCACGATATGACGCGTTCCGGGTACTGATTTGAGACTTTAGGTATCCTCCTTTCATGGTGAGGAAGAGTGGGCGTGCTGCTCAGGCGCGTGTTTGGGAGGAAACGAGGGAGGAGCTTGAGGCGAAGGTCCCGGAGGTCAAGGCCATCTTTGACATGCTGGACCAGTAAAAGCTGCGATGTGAAGATTACGACGACTTTGGGATCAGGTATCGCGTATTGAGGTCGCAATTGGGGAGGCGATGAAGTGTAGAGCATTGAAATGGCCTGATGAGGTGCTGATCCGCTGGAAAGCATTGCGTGTATCTTGAACGGGCTGCGATGGTTTGATGAGCATGGAATATGGTCTCGCTAGCGCGCCAGCGCATCTAATGCAAAATTGAAGGTTAAAAATTAGTCTAACTTAAATGCCGGTCTTTCTACACCAGTGCGACACGGCAGTTAATTCATTGGAAGAGTGACATTCACTTTGATCGTCATCCCGTTACATGCTGACGACTTGACGTGGCTTATCTCACACTTCACCAAGCCGATAACCGTAAGATAAGACCTTATCGTTATCTAATCTATGCTACTACCCGAGCGATCAGCCCTAACGGGGCCAATCACAAAATGTTAGCAAAAACCCAAATGGCGACACGCGCCAAACACGCCTCAAAAGCTTGCGAGTCATTTCATGCGCAACCAAGAAAAAAAAGTCACGCGATATAAACATCGCATTAGGAAGCTTGAAGTGTGACCTGTGTGTTGGTAGCCGAATACCTCAGTTGCCGAATTTCCAAGCGATGCGGTTTCAAATTGCCGGCGTTCCAGGGTAGGTAAAGTGGCATGCACACAGCCCCAATTGACATTTTTGTGATTTTTACCCGAGGTATCGAACGGGGCGAGACTAAACGTGGATGAGGGGAAGCGCGAGTGCAAGCGGCACGCGATAATTCTGTGATTTGTTCGGTGAGCGAAAAAAGAGAAAAAAACAGTGGCCATGGCATAATTGCGGGGAGATGAGCGACGGCAATAAAACATGTCACTGCAATTCCGCTTCACTTTGCGTTGATCACCACCTTGGTCCATAATTCATTACAGACCAAACCTCAACAATCTCGATGCGCAAAAACGCTGCCAACGTCTCTGCACATGCCGAAAAACTCTATTTTCCTCACTCGGCATCTACCGAGTAAACTCAATCAGCATCGCATGAGAATGCAACGTCCAAGCCTCACTTCCAACGCGTAAAATGTCAGGTCAATTAAGCTTTTCGACCAGAAGCTTAGCTGAGTCAAAAAATCAGGACCCCTAAACTCAGGGGCTTGGTTACAGTCCAGACTCCACGGTCTCGCCCACGATTAACCAGTCTTGGCTAGATCTTCACTCGTAGTGTCGGGGTTGGGATTGGCTAATCCGTAACGAGGCATCATTTTCGAGATTAAGGACTCCACCCGCTGGGTCGATATACGGTAAACGAAAATGGATCCTTACCCAACAGACTCAAGGGCGCAGCACGACACACTACCTACGCCGCCGCCAACCAAGTGCCAACTTTGAACATAGGGGCGCAAGCTCTCGAAACAGGAAGGCCCCGTGGAAATGGACCCTGAGGCGAGGCGGATGGTCCGTCCGTTACACGTTAGGTCGTTGGTGGGAAACGGGGGGCGCTTTTTGCGGCGCGGGCTGGGGGAGCGTTATTTATCGGGGAGACGCCCATATTTTCCTTCTTGTGTCCGCCGCTGTCGTATTCCCCTGCCTGACAGTGTTGACCATGTTCTGTGAATAAAAGTAGCAATCAAAACTGGGTGTAACAGTGTTAGGGCCGACTGCGTGGTAGCACCTACCTACCTACCTTCCACGCGCTCCTCTCAACAGGAACCTCCGCCTTCTCTTCTTCTTCTTCTTCTTCTTCTTCTTCTTCTTCGTCTTCTTCTATTCCCTTTCTGGACAAAACGCGCTTCACGATGGTCTGGTTTCAGAAGATAGGTTCGCTCATCTACTCCAAGCTCGCCAACAGACGCTTCGCATTCGCTCTCACGACACTAGCTGTATGCGCCGCAAAGGGCGTCCATCTGCACAACCATCGATCCAGCGTCGCCCCCAAGCGCATGCTCCTCTTCTTCTTCTCCTTCTTCACCCAAGACATTCTCCTCCTGCTCCTCATCCGCCTGCTTCTGAGCCACTGGGTCCCCAGCTTCCCCGGCAAGCTGCGCACACTCATCACAGCGCTTGCATTCCTGCTGATAGCGTACAATGTCGCGCTCTGCGTTGTTTCCGTCTCTTTCTACATCGTCGCTGGGTCTGAGATCCACTGGCGCAACATTGGCTTCATAGCTGACCCGTCGGCGCGGGCGATTATCTTTTCGGGGTTCACTGCGTTCCTGGGCGTTTTGTGTCTTTGTGCTTGTTTCAGTGGCGTTCTTCAAACGGCGTGCTATGGGCTTTTTGGGTGGGGAGGGGATATCGTTAATTGGCCGATCAGCTTTCTTGCGAGGAAGCTTTGTTGCTGTTGTTTTGGGAGGAGGAACGCTTATGATCAGTTGTCGCAGCGGGATAACGCGCAGTGGATTGACAGTGAGAGCGGCTCGAGTAATGGCGAGTACTCTGAGGATGAGTACAAGGACAGGTCCAGATCGTCATCAAAAACACCGCGACACTCGGCTCGAGCGCTCAAAGGCGATTCACCAGCCCGAGGATCCAGATGCACCCGATTTCTACGCATATTACCGTATCCCGTCGTCAGCATCCTCCTCACAGCGCTTTTCACACTCACATTTCTACGACCCAAGGATCCGTCTCTAATATTTCTCTCATGGACCAGCGGCCTGCTACCTTTTGTCGACTTTGCTTCAACATCGCCATTCCTCGATGATCTCCCCTCTGTCTTCGGTAAAGGCATGCAACGAAGCTGGGACGAGCGCACTGCTCTTGCTCAGCCTCCATCTTTGAGCTGGCTCCCAAAGAACGCATTGCCAAGAGGCTTTGAAGACTGGTACGAAGAAAAGACTCACTACAACGCCGAATCCGACCCATTGAAGATTTCGAACCTGGATGAACCACTCCGAGAATCCCTGCGCGGCAAGTTAAAGGACATCAACATTCGTCACGTGGTGATGTTCTTTCTCGAGAGCACGAGAAATGACGTTTTTCCCATTAAGAAGGACGGATTGATCTGGAATCGATTCGCCGACACATTTCCCGACAAGAAGCTCCCGCAAGAAGTGCAAGACAAGCTGGCCAGTCTGACACCGACCGCGAATTACATCACTGGAGATTACGACGATGGGTTTGAACATGCGGAAAAGCCGAAACGCGGTGGAATTCACTTTACGAATGCGCATACAGCTGGGACGTATACTCTCAAGAGCATGACAGGCACAGTCTGCGGTATTGCGCCTCTCGTCGGCGACTTTAACCTCGAGCACAGTCATCACATTTATCAGCCCTGCCTACCGCATATTTTCGAGGCAATGAACCAGGCAGAGGCATTGAGCGAAAACACCAAGCGCGATGGACATTCAGGCACCAAATTGAAGTGGAATGACAATATGAACAAGGAGGACAAGTGGAACTCTTACTACTTCCAAGCTGCGACGCTCGACTACGACAATCAATATAATCTCATGTCTGCGATGGGATTTCCGATGAAGAACACGATTGGCAGAGAGTATCTGCGCAGCGACAGCGCAAAGCATGGTCCCGTTACGCTACCGAACATCAACGAGTTTGCATTCGAGGAGGATCCGTTGGAGGACTACATCACCGACATTTTCGAAGACGCAGCCAAGGCCAAGAGTCGTGTGTTTCTGACTCATCTGACAAGCACGAGCCATCATCGATTCCACATGCCCAAGACGGAGAAGTACACGCCTTTGGCAAAGGGTCTAGACATGATGTCCCGCTACGTCAACACAATAGGCTACGACGATCGCTGGATCCGTAAAGTCCTCGACGTTCTAGACAAGCAGGGCATTGCGAACGAGACGTTGGTTATTTTCCAGGGCGATCACGGTACTTCGCTTCCAGAAAACGACTATGCTTCACCGTATTACAACCCCAACATCGGCGTCGATCACGTTCCCTTGATTTTATCGCATCCTCAATTACCCCCGTTCAATGTAGACGACGCAGTCCACACGACACAAGTCCTCCCCACGATTCTCGACATCCTTCTCGAGACCAACTCTCTCAGTCCCAGCAGCCACGCCGCAGCATCATCCCTGATAACCAACTACGAAGGCCAATCGCTCCTCCGGCCACTACGTACACAGACCAGCGATAACAGCACGGGCCAGTGGCAGTTCACCGTCACAAACCCCGGACGCGCTATGCTTACGGTTCGGGACGCGAGGTTTCCGAACAGACATCTCGTCGTGCCGGTGATAGAGAACGTAGACTGGAGATTATCGGATCTGGAGACGGATCCGCACGAGCATGAGTCTGTGCAGGCGTTGGACTTTAGGGAGTTTGTTAAGAGTGTGGAGGGGAGGTTTGGGAGGGATGTTGCGGAGTGGGCGGAGGAGGGGGCGTTTGTTACGAGGTGGTTTGTTAAGGAGAATAGCAGGCGTTGGCGGTTTGATCACCAGGGGTGATGTTATGACCATTATGGATGACTAGATATTTTAATATTATGCGTTGATTTTCTTCTTCAATCGCTGTTTATTGACTGTCGCGTGATTGCTATAGACTTGCGAGAGTTTCTGCATCGCTCTTCTGCCATGGATGCATCCGCTCAATTGACTCAATCAACTCACGATGTTGATAAGATCGCAGCTTGATCGCAGTCTCGAAGGGCTTCGGATGGCTGACTACCCCAGACGTAAACTCAGCCCTGGGCATCTCAGCACCTTCTTTCACCTTAATCTGAAACACGGCAAGACTCTGCGCCATGTTGAGAAACAGCGTCTTGTCAGCCATGGCCTGCGCCGGGCAAATTCTTCGCCCAAAGCCAAAGACAAAACGACCCGGGTCTGTCTCAGCCTCCGGACCAAGGAAACGCTCTGGTTTAAAGGCCATTGGATCGAGGCAGAGTGAGGGATCATGACAGATTTGCCTTGGCGGCGTGAGTTAACATCTGAACATGGAGAGTTATGATGAGCTTACCAGATATTCGGGAGTATCATTGCGCCTTTTGGGATGAGATAGCCGTTGATAAGATCGTCTTGGGAGGTGGTATGGGGAAGACACATTGGTCCGACTGGATGCCATCGGAGAACTTCCTTCACAAGCGCATTGACGTATGGTAAGCTTTGTCTATCCGATAGCGTAGGCAAGCGCTCATTCCCAATGACCTTGTCGATTTCGCTCTGGGCTTTCTTCTGGGCCTCGGGAAAAAGTGTCATGGCGAGGAAGAAGGTCGTGATCGCAGAGACAGTCTGGTTCAAGATTAGCTAGGTCATTAGAACAGCTGCTTAGTGCTTTACATACCGTATCAGCACCCGCAGCGTAGAGAGATGCGGCTAGCCATTTATTCTCAGAGACTTCTTCATCCGTCAAGCCCTTCTTCTGCATCAGCTGAGATAGGAACGAGGTGTTGTCCTTGCCATTAACCATTTGATGCTCTACGAAAGCCGCTGGATCCTCAACCGAGCTCTCGAGGTTAGACCTCCATTGCTTCGCTGTGGTTTTGAAGCCAGCTCCAGGGAACCAGTCGGGGATATGTTTCACTAAATCCGAGGGTTAGAACACCATCTCTTAGGGGCTTTTGTCACCTTACGAATCGGAACGAGGTCAACCATAAAGGCCCCAGGCTTAGCCGCGATGCCGAACTCATCGACGACCTTTCGTACAGTCCTGAGTAGAGGATCAGGTTTGAACTGCTCGGCAGTGTATCCATACACCACTTTCACAATCACGGAACCAGCTTGTCTACAAGAAATGTCAGCACTGCCACTAGATGTCCTTGAACCAAGATTTACTTCTGAACATGCTCGACCAAACCATCAGGGTCTCTTAGTAAATGTAGAAGAAAATGTCCAACTTCAGTCTCTTGTATAGCGTCGTTTGACTTGACGCTAGCTTCGGACTTGAGGCAAAGGTGAGCTTTTTTGCGGTGACTCCGAAGCTGGTCGTTGTATGGCAGGAAACTTAGGGTCTTGTCCCATCCAACCCTATCGATTGTGAGCAGGCAAGTCTAGTCAGTAGGGGAACATGTGCGCACATTTCACCGGCGAAGGTCATCTTTGATCTGCTGGAATGTTTGGCTGAGCGATCATTGAGGATGGCCTGAGCCAACTTCGCATCGTTAATGATGATGAGGGTTTGGCCGAAGACAGTCACGGAACTAATATTGCCTGACATTTATCTTATCAATACGAGAGGAGACATTGGGCTCAAGGAACCATACCGAACAAGTCTTTATGCCTGGCCCAGTGATGCGCCTCGAATTGTCCAGCTCGTGGGAGATCTAGTACATTGCCGATGAGAGGAAGGCCCCGGGGTCCAGGAGGAAGCTGTGCATTGCGCGATGTCTTGGACATGAGCTTGGTGACGCATATGATCACGAGGGTTATGACGCAGGTATAGGTAATTAGAGAGGCGCATTCCATGGTCGCAAAAGTCCAAGAACCAGAAAGGTCATGCATTCAAAATCGGTAAGGTAATTAACAGTGAACGTGAAAGTCGCTGAGCTTTGGTTAATCCGGACTTTTAATAGCATCAGATCCAACACAGAAATGTAGACTCGTTACCGCACTGACTAGCAATCTGAAGAATGCTGGATTAGGTTGTTATACCATCAACCAACAACCGCATCAACGAAGACTGATCAACTGCCCTACGACGACGGAGTTCCTGCTTGAAGTGACGGTGTATCATGCGCCAGGTCAGCTCTGCAGACAAACATTTCCACCAACATGGCGCTACCATCTGATTGTGTTACATGAAGCCCGCACTAGTGTCGCCGACCAACAAACTGGCTTGCTGGGGAACATTTGACTGGCCATTTCAGCGCGCTACACACAACTTGCAGAAAAAACGAGGTTTGATCTTGAGATGAGCTGGCATGGCTTCTATTGTTTGTTTGATCGGGATGGCATTGCCTGCGACCTGACTGGTGGATTGGTGAAGTGGCTTGATCACTGAGTCGTGGTAGGAGTGTAAGGAATTTATGCCGTTGATCTAAGTCATGTTACGATGTGGTTTCCTAATTGGTTCTTAGACATGGGACAGGCTCTATGTAAGAAGGGCTTGATGAGGCCTGGGATGTCTACGACACAGGACCAGTGTGCAAATATGTACAGCGAGAGGATGATCTGACTCGAAAAGCCCATGGCGCGAGTTAACCTTTACGTCTCGACTTGATCAAGCCCGAATCAATCTCAGCGAACTATAGTCTCCGATATTGACCCTTTCCTGAGCTCTTAGAAGCCAGGAAAAGGTATTTGCTCGCCAACTCTCGCCTTGTGCGACGATTCATATTCGCCCAAAACCAAGGACCAATTTGTCAATGGAGCGATGCCAATCCTCGGTTGTATGGAGTACATATCATCTGACACGTAGTCAAAAACTGCCAAAACGTTACGAAGAAATGGAACGCCCAATATTGAGTCAGCCAATGAAAGGCTCTGTGCGTTGACGGAAGCCCGACACCTGAAGCAATGTTAGGCCTGGTCAGTCGTCGTTCCATGAGTGCATGCTCACATTTGTGTTCCATTGAGGATAAACCAGTCTCCTGGAGTGATCAAGTCGAGGGGATTGATGTCAACCCATTGGCCATTTATTTTGATCTCCAAATGCTGTGGTTTCGAACAATCGAATGAGGCAACCAGACCCGATGATTGCGATGGGCCAATGATGTTGTTTGCGATCTGGTCGAACACTATGCCACCGACAGCCATAAATGACGTCCCACTGTCTATAGCTGCGATGTACGGCGAGCCTGAAACAACACCTGCTTCGTATTAATTCTGGCTTTGCGAGTCATCAGACCAACTGGGAGATTGTAGAGGACATACCACTTGCTGGTAGGGAAATGTTTCTGCCGTTGAACCTCATCCCATCAATCGTAATAGACCAGAGCTGCGGTGCCGGAGGGGCCCCTGGATAATTATAACTGATGATATTTAACAAGTCATTTTCTCCAAAACGTGCAGGAAATACTTACTTGGGGCTGTCTACTATGTCGCTGTATGTTATCTTCCGTCCATTCGAGGCCTCTTTGTCAATGCCACCTATAGTCAGACGACCTTCTTTAGGACTGCTTGGATCGGCGTATCGCGGAAATACTGTCGAGAACTTAGGTGCAAGTAGCCTTTCCTGTGCTACCAAGGTGTCGAATGGTGGTAAGTTTTGATACTGGTAGAACTGCCGAGAAACATTTCGGAGACCCATGCCGAGTATTCCAGAAAAGCTTCCATTCTGAAACTCCATCTTCACGGCATTATAAATAAGACCTATTTTGTAATGTATCAGATTTCGTCATTTTATCCTTCTTCTCTGTATAGGTAACAAGGAAACAGCTTACCGACACCCAAGTCTCTCGCAACAATGTCCTTTGTACCAAATTGGACATCCAAGATGGACTGATTTCCAAATACTGGCCCAGTCCCAACAATTGTAAAGAAACTTTGGTTCGCTGGCATATTTGTCGTTGGCTATATGCACGTAAGCTTATTGGTTACCAACCAAACAAACATGGTTCATCGGTCTCAGAGAGGAACCTTTACCTGAATCTCGAAAGGCGTGCTGTTGTAACATCCACTGGTGGGAGTGTTCGGGCACTCGTTGGATACAATAAACAGATCGGCGGACCCAGTATCGAGCATGACAGGCAGCTTTTGGCCATCGCACGTCAGCTCCACGGAATAATAAGTATCCCCAAGTTGCGTCACGCTGGGAAACTTGATCGGCAGTGTCTGTACTGATCCAGGCCCTGGACCAGCGAGTGCCTTTTCTTGATTGTAGGCATTACTTCCGGCAACGACATCGCTGCCAATCTCTGTATCCGGGAGGCTCAGTGGATTAGACCAGAGAGCACACTTGATGACCGCTGTCTGATCATTTGACGAAGCTTTGGGGTGATCGGGCTTGAAGTAGATGTTAAAAGCAACGCATTCTTTGTTGCCGTTACACCGTTCCGCACAATCGTCAACGTCGTAGTCGACCAATGTGAAATCTTGCAGATAACCCTCTCGGCTAGCCAATACATCAGTGTTGACAAATGCCGCAGCATATCCGAGCGGCGTAAGAGCAGAACTGGCCGACTCAGAATAGGCAGAGTCATTATCGGATGCACTCGCTCTCGATGCCAGGTTAGTTGTTCCAGCTACTACTGGAGTAGCCAGAATCAATAGGAGAAGTGGATGCATATTCGAAGTCTGCTTTCAGAGACCTTGGTAGCGGTCACCTAGAACTTGTCAGTCGAGAATACTGGATCGTATCATTTTCTGGTTATAGATTTGTTATATATGTACAGACCGATTCTACTCCGCGTTATCCGTATCCCTTGCATATTTGGTTTCTCATAGTCAGTATTATAAGGAGTACCCGCAATCGTTACAACGCTGCTGTGATGAAGCGGGGTTCCGGATAGTCGGACACATATTCAACAGGATTTTTAAAAGCAGTAATTGGTAGTAGATAGCGATTGATGCCGATTACAAGGGTCGCAATACGAACTTCGGAAACGGCATTCTATTTATAATTCAGATGCGGGTATACGGCAAGTATAATGCTTTGCCTCAGGCCCTGCTCGAATAACGCTGGATAATTGCGCACCTGCCATCGATCGACTCGATGCGCCAGTAGATATATCCGAAAGCACGTTGTATAACAAAGAAGAGATCAAGGTGTTCTTGAAGTTTCTGAAACGACAGGCCCTTTCGGCAGAGGTACTCGACCCCGAAGCCTGGCCAATGCGGACGGGAGGAATCAGGTTCTCGGCTGTAACAAGGTTTAAGGAGCAGCAATGCCCTATGTCTATTTGCTGCAGCGTATGTTACAGGCCAAGACACATACAGTACAACTACCGTCTCCAAAGTTGGCAGAGGCTTCACCCTTCGGCTCACGACCCCGCTCTTGTGCCGAGTTAGTCATCGCGTCAGGCGCGGCAATTGCCTTGCATCAGATCTGATGTGAGACGATCTGAAATACAAATGAGAGAATTGATAAATAAGCCCTTGGCCATTTTCCCCAACAAGCATAATTCACCATCAAAATGATCCCGACCGAAGATCGACCTGTCCTCATCATAGGCGCTGGTATAAGCGGTCTGCTTCTTGCACAGAGTCTATCACGCCATGCCATTCCCTTCCGCGTATTTGAACGCGACACGGATCTTGAAACACGTGGTGTAGGATGGGGCCTCACTCTTCTCTGGACGCTTCCAGTGTTGAAAGATCTTTTGCCTCAAGATTTGTTCGGTCGTTTGCCAGAAGCGTATGTTGATCGAGAAGCTGTTACTCAGGGTCTGTCGTCGAGCTTCCCGTTCTTTGACCTAAGTACTGGAGAGCTCAAGGCGTCGGTACCTAAAGCACCAGAGGCAGAACGTGTTCGAGTAACTAGGCAGAGTCTCAGAGCCTTGCTGGCCACTGGCATTGACATTGAGGTACGTTGCAGTGATGAGTTCAGTTCCATTCTACTAACATTTCCGAATATTAGTGGGGTAAAGGCGCCGCGGGAGTTGTGTCGACTAGTGACTCTGTCACTGCTTCATTTGAGGATGGCAGCTCAGCGACTGGCAGTTTACTCGTCGCATGTGATGGGAGCCACTCACGAGTGCGTCGCTCACTGTTCCCCGAGTGGAAGCTCAAAGACATTCCTGTTCGAATGCTAGGCATCAAAATGGAGATGTCACCTACGCAGATCAAACCTATTCGCGACCTTGATCCTTACTTCTTTCACAGTACAAACTCGAGGAATGACACCTTCGTATACTTCAGTGGTAAACCAATCAACCTTTCGCTTTCTGTGAGTGTTGCTCATGGCCATTAGTTCTCGACGCGCCAGACAATCACGCCGATACCAACCGCCCGTACATCGGACAACTTTGTATCTCGTGGCCATATCGCGAAGGCTTCTTAAACAGACCTTCTCCTATCGAGATCCCAAATACGCCAGAGGAGCAGTACAAGTTGGTTCAAGAATTGACTTCCACCTGGGCTGAGTGCTTTCAACCGCTTGCATCTGCAGTCTCACTGGATAGCGAAATGAAAGGACTCAAGATACAAGATCTAACCCCTCCGAAAGACTTCCAAACCACTGGCCGAGCCGTACTCATGGGAGATGCTCTTCACGCAATGGCAATGTGTAAGACTCACATTTCCCTCTTTGTATACCTGTAGCTAACAACAAAGACCGAGGTGAGGGCGCAAACCATGTCATCTTCGACGTCAAAGACTTTGTGGAACGAGTTGTTCCTACTCTTAACACCGATGGCGATCTTAGATCCGCGCTAGATGAGTATGAACGAGCAGTCATTTCCCGAACGCGTCCAGCAGTGTTGGCGTCGAGGCGAGCTTGTCTTGATGCACATAACTGGAAGAGGATTACCAAGGCTAGCCCATTGTTGACAAAGCGCATGCCGTACATAGAGTTTGAGGAGACTGAGGAGGTTGAGGTAACACATAGACTGTAGGAGCGTCGTCTTGCTCTTAATCTGATCACGTGTAGTGTGCTTCTCAGACCGAACATTTCATCAGGGAGGTCCGCGTCTTCCACAAGCAAAGAGTTAAAATGCTCATCTTGAGTAGTCAAGATATAACCTAAATTAACTTAATAAAGTATTTCTTTAAACTATGAGATCTAATAGGCAATAATTACAATCGAATCTCTCCGTATGGTATAGGCCGGTCCTCAGGCAGTTTCCGCCACTCATAGTTCTCCATCACCATCGGGCCCCATCTGGGGACATGCCTGAATGACTCAAAGTCGTAGTCATACTCCATATCTCCAAAGACAAGTTCAGCTATGCAACGCTCCAACCCAACTCCCCTGTAGTGCGCCATCAATGCGTCCACGTTATTCAGATGGCCAGGATAGAAATTCGACTCAAAGAACGACGTCTTATTGCAGAGATGCGCCAGAGCGCCGGCATGCCCTTCGAGGAGAAACTTCATATCGTATAAGTAATCGTCCGCCCAAGCGCTATTGGGATCTTCTTTTAGAGCACGGTCCAGGACCAGCCGCTTAGCCTCTTTCTTGAGGACCTCTTTTTGGAAGAACGCAGAGCACAGATCCTTGGCATCTTCCCCGTCCAGGAGCAGGGTGTAGGAACCATCAGGCATGCCAGCGTCTGGGAGATACATGGCTTCTGAGAGGCAGTTACCAACCACGGTGTACAGATTCATACCTGCGAATCTGAACATGATCTCTGCAGACCAATCTTCCTCATCGACTCCAAATTCAGACAAGTAAGCACGCTCGAAAATATTTCTTACCATGCTAAACTTGTGTTTGATCCGCAATCGCCCGTTTTCTTGGCAGAATGGAATAAGACCTATAGTATGCTCATCTGGTTCGCCAGCGGATATGCGATCTTCGTGAATGGTAATATTGCGAAGAGACGACCTCTTGTTGATAGGTAGGGCATCAAGGAAACATATAGCCGCTGAAACTGCAGAGAAGCGGTAGACTGACCGATACTGCATGTTATGGGCTCTGCTGGTCTTCCATGGAGACATTGAAGGCCATGCCTTGTGATGTCCAAGCCTATGTCCCATCTCATCAAGATCGGACAATAATGAAGGGAAACGCCAGGGCTCGTAGCATCTGTCGAGAAAGTTCGAGAGCCGTGCACCGCCGCTATTCTCCCAACCGACAAGGCTAGCATTGACAGTGTCTATAAACTGTTCACCCGAGTTTTCACAAAGAAGCCGCAAAGTGAACTCGATAGCTTCTCGATGCGCAGATCGAGCTCGGTCGTTGGGGCACATATCGAATCGATCTGGCCCACCCAGTCTTGGGCTGTTGTGGTAGGTGAGTGCGCTGGAGAGACTGGCAACAAACCATGGAAATCTCTCTTTAACACGGAGCTGAATTTCTGGTGTGATAAACGGGCTTAACTGAACGAGGAGTTGATGCTGCTTTCGGAACTGGGCAGCGACTAGCAAATCGAAACGGTCTAGCCATACGTTAAGATCCTGTTGAAAGAAGGTCTTGAAACAGATGTCATTGTACAATAAAGGCATCTCTTTGGTCTCTCCAGCAATGAAGCGGCATGTATACATGAGGGCAAGGTCGATAGGCTCGCTGTTGGCGGCAGTGAGTTTGCGTGAGGCTGCATTGAAATGGTAGCCTTGCTTAGTGGTGAAGTAATATTTGTAGATCATGTATCGCAGTTCGCACGGGAGACTGAGAAACGGTCGAGGAGCCATGGTGTCGAGAGTGTAGGCAGCGAGAGGGTTTCTGTTTTAGGAGGTCTTGTAGAGTCAAATTTCAGGGGTTCACGTGATATGGAATCTTTGGCGAAGTGAAACCAGTGGCGGTATGCGTTTTGTGTCCCCCGAGCTGGATCCTAAGGGAGAGGAGCTGGCACTTATTTATACACCATGTGGCAATGTTCTCATAGAATTTAGCTTTTCTGTCAGAAGTCAGACATTAGGGACATTAGGCAACAGGTGGGTAAGTCGTGTACCAATCTATGGTTCTTTATCTTTATTTGTTGGCGGGAGCATCTAAGTTCTCTCTGGTGAATTAAGCTCTGAGGCACAAGTGTCAACAGCAAATAACATACCGAGCTCACGAAAGCATTTTTTAACCTCTAAACCTTATCAGAGGAGCCAGGCTTGACGCGCAGTGCAGCTTCAGTAGGAGTGATTAAAGTTGCGGAGTGTAGTCACTGGACTACGCCACGCATCACGAAATGGGTCCTGCCAACACAGAGTTCTTGATGCCTGGCATTTGAGTTTCACTGGTTCACGCAGCAGGATCACCACATTGAGACCCGAGAACACAGGATCTCAGAGACGAGCAGATAAATGATTGCGATCGATTCACAATATCCATAACCAGCTGAAGAAGGGCCGCCACAAGGTCACTGAAGACCAGCAGATGACCTCGCAGATGAGGCCCTGCGACCAATTGAGAGGCTCACTTTACGAGTAACTTAGTAAGCAGAAGTCTCTACAGAAACTTCCCGATGTGACATGTGTATTCATCAACTAAACCCTATTTGATCGGACTTTGATAAGAGTGTTATTTTGAGTTGATGGTCCCCACAGCTGATGGCTCACATCACGCGCCTCACACACGATGCTTTGTCGCATTGTGAGATTCTAGTGGTAGAGCTTCATGATGATGCTGGCAAGGATGACTACCACTGATTGATTCGCATGGCGCTGAGAAATACCTACCTACTTTCTCTTCTCGAGAATATCAAGCATCTCCAATAGTGACGGGAGAAATTCTTCCGTCTCACATCGAAACCCTTCATGATGCCCAGGCACCGTCATTCTAGGACATTCCAAGATCTTGGCCTGCTCCTCAATCGCTCTCGCGTAGAAAGCATCTTTACATCGTACACCTCTCATCACACCAACACTAACACCGTGCTCCTTAATCCGAAACATGTTGGGACAGTATCCAACCAACGGCGCCCATTCGTATTCCCAAAAGTTCTTCTGATTTCTTGGGTCAGGCGCTCCAGCCCTGGGAACGCCCTCATCATCATACCCAATGAGGCATTTCTCAAATTCTTTCGCCGCAGCTTCTTGACCCTGCGTTTCGAAAATGTCTAGAAGACCGTACATCCACTCAAGAATCGGCGTAGCATCTGGTAGAAGCATTGCAAGACCGGCTTCGTGAGCGATCAAATGGACGACCATTTCGGGAAAGTCATGGGCGAATTGGTATGCAAAGATGCCACCGGAACTACTGCCAAAGAGAATAGCCTTATCAAAACCGACGGCTTTGATGACGGCGCGAATGTCGCGAGCTTGTTGGGGAGGGCTGAGGCGTTTGTTGACGGGGACCTGGCTTGCTGACATTTGGCGACGATCGAAGGTTGCGCAGGTGAAGCGGTCTGACAGAGCGGCTATTATGTTATTGAACTGCATTCCGTGGCCGTTTCCACCGGGGATGAAGAGGATGAGGGGACCGGAACCTTGATACCAGTAGTGAAGGTCACAACCTTCATTGTTTACAATGCTCCTGGTTGGGTTGAACTCCATTGTTGGCCGTTGTGTTAAACTGTGATTGTCAAGGGACAAGTGTTCTCTATAGTTAAATTTTCGTAGGGAAAGCGAACTATCTTGGGCTTCTTATAAACTGAGTTGCAAGCTGCACTCGGTCACTTCTGAAACCCGAGAAGACACTGAAGGAATTAGCCTAAAGGCAAAGAGCGGCGTGAGTCAGGCGGTCATCATGCGATTTATAAGCTGTCAGATTCGTTGCCAACGGTGCTACGAATACAGGATCTCGTAACGGCATGTCCTCATAATCAGAGTGAGAACCATGTGAAAAGGCTGGGATTGAGTCTATCATGGATACCGGAGCATAATTCACTCCATCCTACATATGTAGTCTTGAGCCAACCGTGTTGACTGAATGTGGCTATTTTTCCCGCTCAAGCTTACCGTCGGTCACTTCCGATCCATTGTAGTCTGCTCAGATCTCGATGCTGGTCTCGCCGGTACGAGAAGCATTACCCATGATCCTCACGGTCTTTGTATCCCGAAGCCACTCAACAGTCAATTCACCTCCTTCCTTTGACTGTTGCAAAGATCGCAGCGTGTTTCCAGTAAAGTCTGGGTGGTGCTGCTTGAGACGAGCAGTAGTCTCGGCGTTTGACAGGACATGAGGGATGATGGCGCGGTGAGCAGAGCCAGTCTGTTGCTATTAGTAACGCCCCTCTGTAAGACGAAGGCACTTACCGCAGCGTCCTCATGGTTATTTCCTCCGATGCAGTTAATTACTCGAGTGTGAATATGCTCAGAAGGGCTTGCCGAAACCTGGAAGATGTAGATGAAGCCATTCAGAGAAGCCTGCCAAGTTAGTTGTGCAATGTCAATAATAGTGATGTACTGACTAGTTTGGAAGCATCAAACTCCAAAGCCTTGAGGTCAAGCTCAGGGCTGAACTCAAGCAAGAAATATTGCTCTTGCTCAAACACGCCAACCGGCTCTCCCTTACCCTCCCATTTCGACCCAGATGCAGCTTCAAACAAGCCCTTCAATTCTCCCCATCGCTTGCTATCCTTTGACACGGCAGGAAGGTCAAGCAGCTCCGGAAACTCAATGCCAACCAGCTTCGTATCTTCAAACGGACTCTGGTTAAGAGACGCAGAGGCAACACCATGGAGCCTGGTGAGATACCTCAGCGTCTGCGGCGCATTTGGAAGAGTACTAAACAGGTGCTGCGACAAGGCGAGAGTTGCGTGGCCACAAAGCGGTGCTTCGTTGACGGGATTGAACCACCGAACGGCGTAGTGAGCTTTCGCCGACTCGTTCTCTGGGTCAAGAGGGAGCGCAAATGCCGTCATTGGGAGGCCAATGTTTGTCGCTGTCTCTTGAAGCTTGGAGGCGGCAGGGAACAGCTCGTACGGGAAATCTCCGTTGCCATCTTGTGTGCCGGACGCGGGCTTCGGTAGTATAATCACGGCCGCAGGATTGCCTTCCGCCCGCGCCGATGCAAAGGCTTGGTATGTAGTTTTCGTAAGAGAAGTCATCGCGATTTGTTTGTAACAGTATTCAACTGGAACTCATAAGAGGAATTGAATGACTGACAAGAAGTATTTATTAGTTATCAGGATATCATCTTAAGGGCGTAAGTGACTCATGCTAACCCCGCAAATTGACTCTTTGGAGATAGTGTCATGCCTTTTAAGTGGGTGGGCGTTGGGATCAGTTCATGAAGATGCCACAACGCGAAACTATTAGGAAGGTCATTTAATTATATGACAGGTACAATAGACATTTCTCTTCGAGTCAAATGGTTCAGCATCGTCTGCGTGTCTTAATAATCACCGCTTGATAAGCAATGAACCTCTTTTCGGTACAAGTATGTCGATCCCGACGCTAACCGATAATCCTTTGCAGACTTGGAGCAGGTTTCCGCGATGATGTTCTCATGTCAAGAATATGCTAGTAAAAGTATTTTGATTGTGTGCACCGGTATCCATATCTATAGTGACGATTATCCATACTGAATGGCGACTAACTATCGCCTTGCTGGTCGGGTGTTCTAAGTCTAATCGAGATTTCCATTACCCAAGCCTCTCCTCGACTCAATGGGCCAATTCCATGCCAGGGGACGATACTCTGAGAATAGGCTCGTGCGAGGTGGTCGGTAGTCCGTCTTCGACCCGTAGTGCCAGCGTGATGCCTCTCTCAGATACGGAGCAAAAAAGTTCTGAACGGTGTCTCGAGAGATGCGCCCGGTGAGATGGGTAACCTAGACCAAGCATCGAGGCTCTGATTAGCTCTGTCGGAATGCGGAGATCCTTCAAGCACTCACATGTTGACTGGGAACGTCTTCGGTACCATGCATGTAGAGCGTAGAGGGTTGGCGGAAGAGCGACTACCAAGCTGACGATTGCGACAATGATTTCGGCTTTCATTTCGCAGGAGGTCTTGAACTAGTGAAAAGCGGGAAAAGAATATCTTCCCTGGACAAAGCTGCCTTATCATACAATAAAGTTCTCGTAAACAGGCCATGGTGATTCAGGCTTTATAATATATTTTGCAAATAGAGAGACCGGTGAGATTGTATTACCACTGTATTTCTTTAGTGTGTCAAGACTCAAGAGGCGCAGTCGTAGGAGAACGCATCAAATGATTCGCCAAGAGTATTCATATCCTAGCATTCATCAGTCGTACCAGCTCAGGAAGCCTACTGTGGGGTCAAGATTATGGATAGATCCAATCGACTTGTTTTTCGTGTTGTGACGTACTTTTCAGCCATAAACTGCGGCCCGCAAGATTATGGACTTGACGAATGAGACCCCTTTGCAGTCACACATCTTCATGCTGAACGCGTCCCCGAGACGAGATTTTGGACAAAGCCAATGAAAGAGCTTCGACACAGGCACTAAACTCGAAATGGGGCTTACTGGTCGCAAGCCCCTCAGATTCTGGATTAGACGAATCAGAACTGGGAACGTAGAGCCTCGTTGGGCACGTACAAGAGACAACAACACCCGCGGTCAGCATTTTCCATTTTCTCTCTTTCATGCGCACATCTCCCATCCTTCCTACTATCTGGGATACAGTTGTTCACGATATTTCACTTAAGCCGACGCTATCTCACTGAAATCATCCCGATGAGTGCAACTGCATCACAGCCAACTGAGTCGGAATGGCTGGAGCATAAGAATCTGATCAGAGATGAGTATCTGGGCAATGATACGTCGCTTAAACAATTGATTGTCTTATTGAGAGCTCGAGGGTTACACGCATCGTTTGTTTCCGTTGACCTAACATTGTGAGGAGAACCTAACTTGGTGATAGGAAAGGACAGCTAGAAGTTAAACTAAGGAACTGGAACTTCTGCAAGAATATCGATAAAAAGACATGGCAGTACATTGATCGCAAGATTAGAAAGCGCAAAGATGAGGGAAAAGACAGTGATGTCATACACTGTGGCAAGAGGTTGAAGAAGCTCAAGGTCACGAAAGAGACGAATCGTCATCGAGAAACGAATATCTTTGCTCTATTCAAAACGCGTTCGTGAATTCCGCATTCAATTATCAGGTCTAAAGCTAATCATATGTTGCAGCTCCGCCTTCCCCTACAAATCTACAGCTTAGCATTTGTACTCCATCTGCGTTGCAGATGAGCAGTAACTGGCCGTTGTCTCTCCCATGGATCAGCTTACAAAATCGCAATTGGAATAGTGAGTCATCTCATAGACAACGCATGCACCTATCTTACAGGTACTGTAATAGTCACAATCAACGATCCCGCTTCTAAGGATGTCGCATTTCAACCAAGCGTCAGGCTTATATTGCGAAGGGACTGACGACGTCAATATCTATTGTTGGCAAAGACAAGTGCTCTGTCACCTTGTCGAAGCTGACAGCAAGTGTCAACAATGCGATACCGGAATATTACCCTGGAGAGCACGAGGAGACTGCCAACAATATGCTCACCGGTTCCTTCGCTAAGTCTACCTTCGAATCCTTCAAAGTCATGGTATATATGATGGCAAATTCTATACCGGTCCGGAACCATGAGTACCTAGAGTTCATTTTTAGTCTTTTGGGAGATGGATTCATGGACATCCGGGCCGATTTAAAGAGGCTTCAAAACGAGAACCCGACCGTCCGAGCATTTCTTGAAAAGCTATTCCAAACAATGATTCGAGCCATTTCTTCCTATCTTTATGGGATCCCCCCTTTAGAATACCTGAGTCGCCTCACTTTGCTTTTGGAAATAGGGATATATGCGAATCGTTATTGCCGTATCACCTTCCCAGGAACTCTGGTCTTGGCCACTCCTATCCAAGAAACGGTCGGTGCTGGTTTACTAGACTGTGTGCGGTTGCTTCTACGTTTTCACGCTGGGGATGATCTTCCTCAACGTGGGCCGAATGGAATCAGTTACGTCAACCTGGTTCTCGAAATCGAAGGTAGCGATGCAGTGAAATTACAGATGCTGAACTTGCTGTTTGATCACAAGTTCCTCAACAAAGATGAAATGCTCCGAGGAGCAATCGAATTGGGCGATACAGAATTGATGTTGCAGATACTACAGTATGACCCCGATGTTACGAGTTACGAAACCACATGGCTAGACCCGGCATGCCGACCGCAACATCCTCGCGAACTAATCTACCCGGCAGATTCATCAGCTCTGATGATGGCGGTCAAGAAAGGAGGTAGAATGGCGGATTCGATGCTGGATTACTTGTTCTTGAGAGGCCAACCTACATCTGCGGTCTTGGCAGACGCCTATATAGCCGCAGCCTATGGGGGCCATTATTCTACTATTTTGCGACTGGAAGAGTTGCATAATTTCGGAATAGTCTGTGAGTGGAGAGGAATCACGCCTCTACAGGCTGCAGTGATTGGTGGCGATCTAAGAGTGTGCAAACATCTTCTCGAGCAATATGGAGGTGCGTCAACCTTATTGTTGCTCATCGCTGCCGAATTTGACTCCAACGATATACTCCAACTACTTATCGACTATGGAAGCAACCCCAACAACCCAGTCTGCCGGGTCGATTCCAGTCTGAGCCGTTGTCTTGACACGCGTGTTACTGGCTATGATTTGTCGAGCTCTATCCTCAGTATTCTGATAAATGAAGATTTCACGGAAGAAAGCATCTTAACGCTGCTTCAAAATCGAGCCCGCCTTTCGCCTGGTGACATAGCGGGGCTTTCACTGCGTGGTTATCACAGATGTTTAGAAGCTGCCCTTGCGGTTGGCTGCAATCCGAACGACAAGGATACAAATAATCGTACCGCGCTTCAATGTGCCTTGGATAGTTGGTGGTCATTTAGACATTGCTACAGCGAGATCTCTAGGGTGATTGTCTGTGCTAAGCTTCTGATCGAAAGAGGAGCGAAGCTCAATGGCGGAGAAGTTGTCAGAGCTATCGATCTTCAGAGTCAAGATCTCATACTGTATCTTTTACAACATGGTGGAATCTTGACTGATGTCGATGGAGCGGGGAGAGGTTGTCTCGAAGCCGAGATAATGGCACGGAATGATCCATGCTTGCAAGAGACTCTCGAAATGCAGGACTTTGCGATCGATGCCGGGCCATTCTGTGCGGCCATACATCAACAGGACTGGGCTCTTGTTAGAAGACTTTTTAGAAGGGCTCATGAACCGACAACCTGCCACCTCCTAGAAGGAACCGCCGTGGGCTTGGCTGCTGGGGCTGGTCAGCTCGATATCTTAGACAGGCTTCTCACCCGATTCAGTCACTCGTCCGTTTTGTGTTCCGCAATCCTGCCCATCAAGCTCCATCAAGGGGTCATCAGACCGCTTGCGTGGTACGAGGAGAGCTTAGGTCACTGGAGTGCACCCAAGTATGTATACGGGTCCGATCTCGTCGAGGCAAGCCCTCTAATGCTGGCCACTCTGGGCCCTAATACTTCTGGTTTCAAAGAACTACTCCGCCGAGGTTGCAAGCTGGATACAGTAACCTGGGACAAGATTGCGAAAAGTCTTTATTCTTCTGACTATTTGCAAGCGTTGGAGGAATTTGGTTGTGGACCCGGCAATGCCACAGAATACGACAAGAAATTGGGAACAGCATTGTGCAACATGATCACCGAAGGGAAGTCTGATCTGGCTGAATACCTAGTGGAGGTGGGAGCAGATGTCGATGAATACGATATCTCTCGATGGGGATGTACATCGCCTTTTCAGTGCGCGATAAAATGCGGACATTTAGATCTGGCATTATACCTGCTTGAAAGGAAAGCAAAAATCAATGCCCCACCAGCGTTCGACGCAGGTGCAACGGCCCTTCAATTCGCCGCTATAGGTGGCTATATCGGATTTGCAAGACAGCTTCTCGAACTGGGCGCTAGCATCAACGCACGAGGGTCAGGAAAACGTGGCAGATCAGCTCTAGAGGGTGCGGCAGAGCACGGGAGACTTGACATGTTGGCACTCTTGGTCCATCATGGTGCTGTTACAAGGGGTCTTGGCCGTCAACAATTGATCAATTCTGTTGCGTTTGCCCAACAGAGGGCGCATAACACTGCAGCTGAGTGGTTGAAGGAGAGTTGTTGTTGGTCTGACAAAGACCAGCATCAATTGGAGTTTGTCGACGCCGATGCTGATTATCCTGTGGGGAAATGCATCTGGGCGTATTGCTGCGATGAATACCATGACAGCGATACCCAGTGCGTCTATCACTATACTGATGAGCAAAGGCGGCGCCATTGCGAGACCTGTGAGAAATGCTTGGAATTAGAGGCTGAAGGAGGAAATGTACACGGCATAGGTAATGACCGAAGCGAAAGCAACTTTTCATACGAGGACGAGGAGATGGACTTGGGGTGGGTGGAGAATGGTCAACAGGCCGCGCAAATCCTGGATGATATGGAACAATGGAATTAGATATCACTTATCAGAGTCATTTTGTCACATTTGCTGCTGTTTCCCAAAATAGTGGCAGTAAGGTTACGGCGGCGCAAGGAGGCTTGGAATCTCAACGCAATCGATATTAAGCATATCTCGTCAATGATCACTTTTGCCCCAACCTTAGTGGTAGAGTGGCTGCAATGCGCCATAGAGGGGTATCTCAATAAATGACTGGCCTCGTGCCCCTCAGTTTAAATTCCTTCTGCCATTCTCGACTTTGCCGCGATCCTCAGCAGTATGGTAGCCCTGTGGTCTCTCCTGGGCCTTCTCGCCCTAATCTCGGGGACCGCTGCTAATGATCCCTGTGAAACATATCTTGGATCAAGTCCCGCTGATATCATTCGTACCACCATGACCACTCGGCAGGGAACGATAACTGTAACGGATAAAATTATCATTCCAACTTTCGCTGTCAACATCACGAAGTCTAATACCAGACTGACCTTGGTAAATGGAACAGACGATACTGCAAGTCAACGTAACAGCACTGTCGGTATCACCACTACATCTACCATCACAGCGACATCTACGAAGCTGGCTACGGTCACTGCAAGCCCTGAAGCTAAGATAGCCACCATCACTGTTACCAGTACATATTACAATCTATATTCTTGTTCACTATTACTGACTTCTTGATGAAGAACCGAACTTTGTCAACCGAACAGAAACCGTGATAAAGACGGAGACGAACAAGAATACCATCACTACCACGACATACTTTACCACGACGATCGGACGACGGCCCGGCTTTACCGCCATTAGAGATAATATGGAAAGGATATCTTCTGAGCTGACGGAGACTACTACATCGGTCGGGCTTTCCGCTAAGCTGTTCTCCCATATTATATCAGTAACCTGCACTGATAATCTACCGGTGAAGAAGACCGTAACCACCACGAGCTTCAGAGCGCAGACTCAAAGGCTTCCTAAGTTTTCTACTTCGACATCTACAGTGACGGTCTGGACAACTGTCAATGAGACTCAATATCCTCCTGGTCTTGCTACCACGGTGACTACTACTGTTAATCCCACCCAGATTGCACTTATCAACGTGACTAAAACTATCACGGTCGATGGGACTGGTAAGCATGACACCTTCTATCACCTACTTCATACCTAACATGCGGAAAGTTACACTAGAGAGATGGATTCCCCAAAAGACGCACTACCAAGTCTGCGACCGGAACGGTTCCAACTACCTCTCCTGGGTACCAGGATCGAGTCCGTCAGACAAACGCATGGTCAACGAATTGTCCCGCCAAGACCACGAATTCAACCCCACCGAGATAAAAGTCAACGACGCCATCGCCTGCTGCAACGAATGCATGAAGCGAAAATACTGCCGCGTCAGTTTCTGGGGACGACACCCCGGCGCAAAACGCGAAGCGCCGCCTTCATGCTATGTATACATGACCATCAGAAGGGAGCAGTGCATGGACAGGGCTCAGCCACTGTATGCAAGGTACATCGCCGACAAGCAGGTGTCGGATCCGAGTGTTGAGCCGTGGTTTGTCCTTAGTAATGGGCCGTGCGGACAGTTGAGGTTTGGCGGGGTCAAGGGTGATAAGTGGCATAAGCCGATGAAGCATGATGGTTTCGATATATGGAATGTTGATGGGTATGAAATGGAGAAATGGCTGAATACGGATAAGGACTATGTATGAATAAATATGCATTAGTTTAGCGCCTAACATTGAGGCTGTTACTCTGGCGCGCATCAACAGTGCCGGTCCTCAGGGGGCAAGAAAACATCAGACTTTAATACAAGGTGTCAAAATAACCTCAGCAAAATACATCCTAAACTTAGTGCCACTAAGTTAACCTAAATTTAGATGAATTTCCCTAAGT
Source organism: Fusarium brevicatenulatum (assembly GCA_013363135.1). Classification (NCBI taxonomy): domain Eukaryota; kingdom Fungi; phylum Ascomycota; class Sordariomycetes; order Hypocreales; family Nectriaceae; genus Fusarium; species Fusarium brevicatenulatum. The sequence goes on along the minus strand of JABEEJ010000306.1, from coordinate 11,510 downwards.
CTTTTTTATCACTTAACATCAAAGCCCTGAGTTTTCTTTTCCCCCTAGCCGGTATATCTTCAGCATGCGTAATATGAATTTTCGGATATCCGTGCCTCGGGGGGCAAGAAAACACCGAATCTTGGCATAGGCTGTCAAAATAAACTAAGCAAAGAGTCCCCTAACCTTAGGCTAAATTTACCTCAAGACTTTTATCACTTAGGACTAAGGTCCTGGGTTTTCTTTCCTGCCCTAGTCGTGATATTGGGGTAGTCAGTAATCACAAGCTTATCATGACGCATTAAAATCTCGGGAAACGCCAAGAACACCGAAAGGATTCTCCCGCGGCCAATCAAGTGAAGCTGACGTTTCTGACAACATTCCCCAGGCGCTAAAACTCCCTGTGCTTACGCTGTTCGACGGATATCCGATTCCCGCGAATAGGGCTGACTTTGAGATGTTAATTGTCAGAAATGACTGTGATGAGTGCAGGTGAAGTGGTATTAAAGTGAGGGGTATCTTGGTCCAAATCAGTCTCATCATCAACAATCTCATTGTCATTCAGCATCTACAACAATACGAAACACCTATCTTAACTATTTACATATTCACAGCAGTAAAACATTGTCCAAAATGGTCGCAATCAACACAATCAAGAAATCCAACCAATCAGCCCTCCCCCAATCTCTCCCCCAGAATCTCACAGCGGTTTTCCTCGGCGCCACATCCGGCATTGGCCGCAGTACAATCAAGCAGCTCGCCATCGCAACCGATAACATATCACCAACAATCTACATCGTCGGTCGAAGCGCTTCAGCCACTACACCACTTATCGCAGAACTTCGCCAGAGCAACTCATCCGCCACAATTGAGTTTATTGAACGCGATGTTTCTCTCGTCAAGGAAGCAGATGCTGCGATGAAAAAGATTGCAAAGCGTGAGACCAAGGTTGACATTTTGTTCATGTCTGTTGGATTCATGTCTTTTGAGGGTCGAAAAGGTAAATACCCTCCTCAATCAGTCGCAATGGCCATTTACTAACATTTTCTAGAAACCAAGGAAAAGCTAGAGCCCTCTTTGACAACCCGCTTCTACAGCCGCGTCAGAGCCATCCAAGTCCTCCTTCCTCTCCTTAACAACAGCCCAAACCCGCACGTCACCAATATCCTCGCGGGCGGCCAAGAAGGTCCTCTCATAGAAGATGATCTTGATCTCTCCAAACCAGGCAACTTTGGCGTCGCGTCAGCCGCTCAACAAGCAGCCACGATGCTCACCCTCGCCCTCGAGCGCTTCGCTGCAGAGAACCCCAAGATCAGCTTCGTGCACGCTTTCCCCGGTCTAACAGCTACACCACTTCTCTCTCGCGGTTCAAGTGGTATTATTGGATTTCTGCTCCAGTGGATTGTCACGCCGCTTGGAGGGTTGTTGTTTGCTAGTCCTGAGGATGTTGGTGCGAGGGCGTTGCTTTATGCGACTAATGCGAGATATACTGTTGATGAGAGTGAGAAGGCAGCGGCGCCTATTCCTGAGGGTTTGGGTAAGGCGGCGAGATCTGCGGGTGGTGTGTTTTTGGTTGATAATAAGAGTGAGGCTGCGGATAATGAGAAGGTTTTGGTTGGGTTGAGGGATAAGATGGCTGATAAGGTCCAAGCTCATGTGGACTCGGTCTTTGAGAGAGTGATTCAGGAATAGTGAGAAGACGTTGGTGGTTGAAAAGAATGATTGGGAGTAGAGGAGTTTGGATCATATCATGGGCGCAATATGCATGGATTTTCTTTACCTAGCAATAATACCAGTACTGGCTTTCAATTTGTTTACATGAACGTGAATAATGGGGTTCTAAGATCAGCTACCGACTACACTTCGAATGAAGTCAGTTGAGTTTGTGAAGCATTGCTAAAGAATATGGCAGCACTTGAGATTGTCGCCCTTCGGGGCCGAGGGCCCGTGGCGTCAATCCCGGAAACCCATGGTGGCGCGGGACATTAACATAGTGCCTAACAGATCGCTCGATGAGTTGAGTCTAGATCTGTTAGAGCTGGAGTCTCGGCCCCGCGGGAAATCCAATCACTATGAATCATCATGGCGATTACCCTAAAACAGCCTAGATCCATTCCTTTGACTCACCTCAATTGCCCAATCACATTGGCCGAATTGGAGCTGCACTTGGGATCTGAAGTCCCAAATACATTGCGCAATTCTATAAAGGTTGCATGCTCTGCCTGTCATTCCGGTCATTAAAATACAATCAACAAGAACACTTACAAGAGTCAAGTGTCAGAAAGTATCGAATCAGCCTTCATTTTCAACATTCGACTACCCATTCTCATGCTAGGAGCAACAACCACCACCACTACAACAACTACTACCTCCTCTATGCCCATCCTATTCGCCGAAGAAATCAGCCCTCTCACACCATACATCATGTCCATCAACGATCCTGCTCCGGCACCTCAGTCATTCACCCCAGGGCAATGCCTCTTCTGCCCCTCTGTCTACCCATCACTAGCCGAAAGCATCATTCACATGCAAACTTCACACGGCCTCTTCGTTCCATATAAACAACACCTCTTGGTAGATCTCGAGACACTATTTCGATATCTTCACCTTGTTATCTATGAGTATCGAGAATGCATACACTGTGGAACAAGCAGAGCTACTGTTCAAGCTGTGCAGCAGCATATGATGGGTAAAGGCCATTGCAAGTTCGACGTGTCGGAGGGATCAGAGTTTGCCGACTTTTACGACTTTTCACGCAAAGATCTTGATACAGAGGATGATGCTTTGAGTGAAGACGATGAAGACGAGTTTGAGGGTGCAGAAACGAAGCTGCACCGAAAACCTCTACAGGTTGATCGGGACTCGATCCGTCTACCATCCGGCCGACTCATCTCCAAAAAGTCATCAGCGCAAGTTGAGCCATCAGTCTCCCAGACACGCGAGCGCAACCGAACTTCTAGATCTCGACTCGAGTACTCTTCTGTCGAAGTCGATGAGGAGGCTCCCATGGGCGAGGAACAGACGCCTGAGACTTCCGATACGAGACTGTTATCGAGACGAGAAAGACGACAGAAGGCTACTGCTACATATCAACTCGCAAACATGAGTGCGGGTGACCGCAGCGCTTTGATGCACCTGTCTGTATCTGAGCAACGGTCACTCATAGCAATTCAGCACAGATTTACGGAAAAGGTTCAGAAGGATGAGAGTCGAAGACAGCGAAGGATTGATCTCAAGGGAAATAAGAACTTGTATGCTTATTGGCATACGGAAACTCCAGTGTATCAGTGTGGATAGTCAAATCAGATGAACGTGATTTATTTCAATCTAGGTAGCCAAGGTCTAAGTGGCCTACGTTCATATGTCATAGCATCCATCGAAATGATATGCATAGATCTTCTTTACAGCCAACTCCCCCAACATTTATACAAGTGACCATAAATACTCCGCCACAGGATCCTTCCAAAGCAAAAGACAATCCGTCTCATTTATCACCGGTCTGAACGGCGGCTGCGAAAACATCGCACGAGTCTCATACCCCTTCATCGTAAAAATAGACCCGGGCCCGCTGATAAGAGAAGGAATAAGAACCAGAATAGTCGGCATAATCATGAGCATAAACATCAAGAAATAAACAATCATAAAGGCCAGCAGCACAAGGACAGCTGGTATCATGGTCCAGAGACTATGGAGATTCTTAAAGCCTGGTCCCTTGTACATATTCGAGATAATGAAGAATGACGCGAAATAAACTGCGACGAGCAGATAAAAGACCGGCAATGAAATCTGGAGTGAGAATACGCCGGTGAATTCTCTATAGATTCCTTCGTACGCCTCGGACAGGAAGTTAAACGGTATAGATTCGCCTTTATATGTTGACGATAAAACGCACGCTAGCCACGTCGCAGCTGATGTAGCGGAGCCAATATCTGAAGCGTAGAGGATCTGATACCAGCTCGGACAACGGCGCGAATCACCGCGGCAGAAGATAACAGCTGGATCTGGTTTGTACTCTGGGATGTACAGCGTTTCCGGCATATATCCAAAGCCGGGAAGTTTGAGAAGCATGGCGAGAGATAGGAGCGAAACAGCGGCGCCGCCGATGGATAGCTCGAATGTTCGATGATCAAGAACTGTAAGTGCATCCCAGCCATGAAGACTCTTACGCCGCTGGTAGAGAAATATGGTAGCTGCGAATTGGAACAATGTCGCAAATATGGCGGTGGCTCTGCCAAGTCGTATCCAGGCACTTCCAAAGCGAGATTGCCTCGAGCCCGTTGGTGTTCGCCAAGGTGGTGAGGGTTTCTTTCCGAAGAGCGTGTTCCATCGTCGCGCGTAGGTTTCAAGGTGAGTAGAAATGGATTTAGGAGACAGAGCGATGTCGTAGACAAATGAAAGATTGATGATTATGACACCGAGAGCTGTTTGGGCGAGTACTATCAAGGGCGATAGAAGGAATAGAATTGGCTCGATGGTGTCGAGCTTCTCGTTGCGGAGGGACTGCCAATTGCAAAAGGCGACGATGCCTGTGAAATGAGCGACCATGAGTTTGACGACCATTTCTCTTTCGGTGCGCGAATCGCCATCTGGACAAATATCGGTATCCATCGCTGCAGACTTATGACTCGGATTCACAGTTTATACAAAGAAGAATGAATTACTAAAAGCTGGAAATGAAGAATCGAGGCATTTATTTAGGTCCACTGCGGCTGTGCTGTGAAACAGGCTGACTGACAGGCTGAATTAGTGATTTTGCAGGGATGATCACCTTGGCATTATCGTCCAGCCCCAGCCTCGATGACAATATCCATATCTCCTCCCTGCTTGACAACATCCGAGCGAGTAATAACGCGATACTTTTCCTCATCAATAGTACCGAGACTGGACTCGGCCACCTTTTCTGGTGCAAGACCGTAAAACTCCTGAAAGCTCATGATCAAAGGCCTCCAGCGATCAGGATCAATCCTATTCTCATACCCCTCCATCCTCAGATCATTCCGAACATGCGTTCTAAGAATCTTGACCTCAATCGCTATCAACATCCCCTTTCTGTCTGGAACATCCTGCATCAAGTCCATGCTATTCGTAACCTCCGCTTCCATCTGCACAGGACACTCTGAGATTCTCGGCGGCTGCACGAGATCAGAAGGTTGTTGGGTGAGACCTGAAGCAGAGAACTTGTCTTTGCAGTGTGTGTAGCCGCGGTCTTTTTTACCTGGAGGAACGGTGGGTGTGCCGGTGGTTTTGGCGATGGGGTTGATGTAGTGTGCCATGTCGGCGCTGGGGAGGTTGATTACGCATTGCTTTGTGCGGAAGATGTTGAGGGTTGTTTGGGATCCTGAGGCGAGGCCTAGGAGGCAGCGGTGGCCGAGCCACCATACTGAAGAGATTGGACCGATGTTGGCGGTGCCGTCTTTGTTGGAGGTTGTTATGAGGGCAACGGGAGTTCCCCAGTACATGATGGCGGGAGTGATGATGGAGTGTGTGCCTGTCATTTTGTCTATTGTAAGTGATGGTCAGTCCAAAAGAGGCTTTCTATTGCAAACGATTGAAACTGAGAATGAATGGTGTTGATTGTTTTACTGCACTGTCTCCTGGGCGCATCTTCCTTATATATAATTTGGAATGAATAGCAGTATCCATCTTGCTTTAGAAGTAGCAAATTAGACAACTATTTAAGTCCCAATACGCTTGAACCGGGAACATCTGTAGCAATGCATTCAAGAAGCGGATCGTTGCTATCTATATGGCCAATGGAGAGTACTGATGGGTGGGGTCTGAGTCAGAGAGGCCAGTTTGATCAAACGTAGTACCCTCAACCTTTCAATCCTCGCGGCTGTCAGCCCATTAAAATCGCTTTCTTGATACAAGGACATTCATACAACGAGGAATCCTTCAGGACTGAAGACACAATTTAGGCATATGCAAGACAAAGAAACTCAGATGCTGAGCCTGATCTGTGTACTGCACAGCCAATTGAGCCCCTCGCGGCAGGGATCGCCACTAACGTTAGTGAGGGGGGCATCTTAGCGCTGTTCTCAGGAACAAGATGATCTGCCGAGGGTTCCGATAAGGCTGACTCATTATCACCTGCTCTCGACCCAGATTGGTTCCTGATCGTTCGATAGTGCTGACCACCAATTTCTTTTTGTTGAGTATCCTCCAAATTTTCATCACAACCTCTCATCGAGGGCATTATCATGAACGCCCTCTACACCAACTGGCGGTCCCTCCCGCTCTCACTATCAATCCCGATAACAGCCTTTCTCATCATCCTCATCGCGACAATCACAAACGTCATCAAGCAGCTCTGGTTCCCGAATCCTCACCGCCCCCCAGTCGTATTTCACATCTTTCCACTTATCGGCAGCACAGTCCAGTATGGCATCGATCCGTATAAATTCTTTTTCGATTGTCAGGCCAAGTATGGAGATTGTTTCACGTTTATTCTGTTGGGTAAAAAGACGACTGCCTTTTTAGGGCCGAAGGGGAATGATTTTATCTTAAATGGGAAGCATGCGGATCTTAATGCTGAGGATGTTTATGGGAAGCTTACGACGCCTGTTTTTGGGAGGGAGGTTGTTTATGATTGCTCTAATGCGAGGTTCATGGATCAGAAGAGGGTAAGTTGTCCCAGCATATAGAGAACGGCGTGCTAATGGTTCATCGGTAGCTTCTAAAACTTGGTCTCACGACTGACTCTTTGCGATGCTACATCCCCAAATTCGTCAAGGAAGTGGAAGACTACGTCGCCACCTCACCATACTTCAAAGGCAACACCGGCATCGTCAACATCACCGAGGTAATGGCCGAGATCACAATCTACACTGCAGCAGGTTCTCTCCTCGGCAATGAAGTCCGCTCCATGTTCGACAGCACATTCGCAACGCTCTACCGCCATCTCGATGACGGCTTCCAGCCCATTAACTTCGTCATGCCCGGTCTTCCTCTACCGCAGAACTTCCGACGCGATCATGCGCGAAAGGTCATGGAGCAATTATTCAGCGATATTATCCGCAAGCGTCGTGAGATGGGTAATCAAGGTGATGAGACTGATATGGTTTGGACGCTTATGAATGCCAAGTACAAGGATGGTGAAGATTTGCCGGATCATCATGCGGCGAGGATGCTGATTGCCATTCTTATGGGTGGACAGCACAACACTGCTGCGAGTGGTGCCTGGCTTCTTCTCAACCTTGCGCATAAACCGCATCTTGTCAAGGAATTATATGATGAGCAGATTGAGGTTTTGGGATCACCGCAGGAACCGTTGACATGGGAGAATTTGCAGAAATTGACGCTAAATGGACAGGTCATCAAGGAAACTCTACGTCTTCACAGCCCAATTCACTCTATTCTCCGACAGGTCAAGTCACCTATGCGGGTTCCGGGCACGGACTGGGTCGTTCCTCCATCGCATACCCTCCTCGCTTCACCGGGTACACAAGCACGATCTGAAGAGTTCTTCCCTCGACCTTTGGAATGGGACCCCCATCGCTGGGATAAGATCGAGTCTCTCGATGACACCCAGAATGGGGAGACAGTTGATTATGGCTTCGGCATGATGAGCAAGTCTGTGAGCAGCCCGTATCTACCATTTGGTGCGGGACGACATCGTTGTGTTGGGGAGAATTATGCGTATGCACAGCTCGGTGCTATTATTGCAGCGTTTGTGAGATTGCTTCATATTGAGCAGCCTGATCCTAAGGCACCTCTTCCTGCGCCAGACTATTCGGTAAGTGCTCCACCTGTTGTTGAAGTGTTCTTACTGACGATTGCTGTAGTCGATGTTCTCTCGGCCTATGAACCCAGCTGTTATCCGATGGACTCGCCGTACTACGGAGACTGAATAGAAATAGAGCTAGAGAGTGAGATAGAAATGTTACTTCTTTCAGCGCGTTACAACAGAAAGCAAGACGTCAACTGTATCAACATGTTGCATAACCTCCCCCCAACGTGGTGTTGTACCATGGGCTACAAGCGACTCTGCAAGTAATTTCTAGACAAAAAGAAATACAGGCTCATAAGCAAAAACATACAACAGCGGGTATTCGCTGGTCGTCACCGAGCCAACTACTAATCCACCCCTCACTGGCTTGTCTATGGGAGAGCAGACGGGATCCCGAATTCTCCAGTGGGTATGATCGTATGTGACAGTCCAAGGTGGAAAGCTCAGTCTTGAATGGAGGTCCAAGGCAGCCATGACTAAAAGAGACATCAGCTGCCGGAGCTAGGCCTCGGCAAGTGATTGTCTTGCAATGTGATCGGCCTTTGAGCGAACTAAGTGGACCGTACTACCATCACTAGGAGCAAAAATGTGATCATGCTGGGGATCGAACCCAGAATCTTCTGATTCGTAGTCAGACGCCTTGCCATTGGGCCACACGACCGTATCCAATTGTTGACCGTGCAGATCCTCAACAGCGTCTCTGTGCGCTGCCAACCTTGCTACGACGACGGTCTTTCTCTTCAAACGAGCATTCTATCAAAGCAGTAGGTGAGCTTCGTCATTCCGTCAAGGGACTAAAATTGCTCAAGTTTAGAGCAGTTTTATTTTGGAGCTCTAGGTAGGCATTAATGGATGTAGTACTGTTTGGCGGCGTAGTTGGCTACACTTATGCAAGGCGCTGATAGCTTCGTTGCCCGCATTCTATCACAATCTCACCCTGGATTCATCTCAACATCGTTCGAAAAGTCTTTATTAGGACTTCATACTAATGATTATTCCACTTCAGTAACTTCTCTCCCCGACTCTGCCGCCATCTATTCGTCGTTTCTATAAGCTCAGGACAACCCTGGAGCAACCAGCCCCATTTCCTCAGAAACCAAGGCGACGCTTCCCATGAGTTTGGCAGAGATGAATCTCCCCACACAATCAGACTTGGCTTCTCAACGTTCTCCCAGTTGATCTCAGATATATCCTCACATAGCTCCCCATCATCCAGTAACTCAGCATCCGCCGCCAGAATAACATTATCTCTGAACTTGGGAAATGGAAATATGTCAAGCCATGGATGATGCAAGACTGTCTTCTGCACCTCTGTAGGCTCAAGCGCCCTTGGGGGATTATAATCTGCACTCAACGGTCCATTGATGTTGAATGGCGATATAGCTTCTTCAATGCACATAAGCGCACGATCGAATCCCATTAGTGTAGCGTTGTTGGCAACAGCTATTGTAACATTGAGACTGATCAGCAGTGGAAGCTGTGATATTCGAGGGGCGTTCATGGTATAGTCCATGTACGCTTTGCACGCAATGGCAAAGACCCGTTCGCTCTTATCAGGTGTCTCGTAAACTTCGCATGTTTGACGGATGACTTCAAACATGGCGTCCGGTGGACCTTGAAGAGCGAGTGCTATTGAAGGCATGGACTCGGCTGGTAGGCCAGCTTGACCGACGATGTTAGAAGCAAGCCGGGTTTGCTCCTGTTGTTGACGCTTTCTGAGATCTGCCAAGGGAATATTATATAAGAATCTATCTCCATAGTCGAGGCTAGTGGGATGCACTCACATTGTGACCTCTTGTTCAGCCGGTTCTGCAATTTTCGTCGTTGTGCAGTACTAGTAACACCAGTCCAGTCCTCTCCTGGTTTTTGGACAAGCAGCTGCTGGGCCATTGGTTCAATGGCAATCTTTTGTGGATCAGACATGGTGATGTATATGTCGGCTGCTGATAGATCGATGTATATGGCTAATTATGAGAGAATTATGCGATACCTTTTGCGAATTGATGGGATGAATCAGGAGAGAAAATCGTTGCATGCTGGAGTCGTCATCATGGCATGCACGTGAATCCCTCCATCGGAGCTGGAATGGCTAACTCCACTCTGTCAGCAGGTTGCATTAGTGTCTCTGAGAAGGGTATAGTCTCATATATAGAGCTTATCATTGGATCAGTTGACAGTCGGGGAAGTCGGTCCGATGAGGGAGCGCGAGAGCTTGAGGTTTGACGATATCATCAACTCGCATAAGTACGCATTAAGGATATGATGAATAGTGGCGAAATTGCGCTCAAGAAGTAATCTATAAGTTTAAATAAGATATCAAGCCAGCAGCTGTGAGAGAACAGTTCCGTCACAGCCCATACTCATAAGCATATTCACATTGCCGGTTGCCCGAAGATCAAACAATTGAAGAAGCTTACAATCGTTCAACTAACATATCATTTACTTTCAACATGCCCCCGTATCATATCTCGTCCCCGGTAGACTGCGAAATCGACTTCAACAAAGATCAAATCGCTGGCAAAATTGCCATCGTCACTGGAGGTCAGCTTCCCAAAAATGAATGGTACGGTATAGGTTAGCTAACTTCCCAGGTGCAAGCGGCATTGGGAAGGTATATGTCCGGGCCTTGCACAGTTCAGGGTATGCGCATTCCCATAAGACTCTGTAATTCATGAATGCTGATTTGCGTCAGTGCGAGAGTTGTAATCGGCGATAAGAATGCCGACTCTGGGGAGAAATTGGCTTCCGAACTTGCCGGCACAAAGTTCGTTCAATGTGATGCAACCGTTTGGGAAGATCAAGTTCGCCTGTTCAAGGAGGCTGCTCATCTATCTTCATCTGGGAAAATCCACTACGTGATAGCCAATGCTGGGATGACGAAGAACGACCAGACTTTCACTTTTGACGGTAAGAGCTCCGTCCCCTCTGTGTCTCAAGCAGATCTCTCATATCCGTTTGCACAGGTAAAGACCAAGAACCGCAGAAGCCAGACTTGCAGATCATCGATGTGAACCTGAAAGGAGCGCTTTATACATCAAAGCTAGCCATGCACTATTTCGTGTCCCAGAATGGTACCGAAGTCAACGAGGAGCAAGAAGATACCTGCTTGATCCTTATCAGCTCAGGCGCTGGGTTTCTCGACGTTCCAAGGTCGCCAGAGTACAGCAGCACGAAATGGGCGGTCCGCGGAATAATGCACGCTTTACGAAGGACAGCTTTCTACTATGCGAGCCGGGTGAATGTCATTGCGCCATGGTAGATCACTCTCATTCCCGGGCACTTAAGTATACTCGACTGATTGCTTCTACAGGTACATCCGCACGGAAATCCTCTCCAAAGACCAGTTCGACCAAGTTGAGAGATCGGGTGTTGAGTTCGCAACGGCTGAAGATGCTGGTGAATGCGCGCTGAAGATCCTGACTGATACCAGCATCAATGGAAGGACGCTCTTTGTCTGCGCGCGGAAATGGGCTCCTCGGGGATACATGGATCTTAATATCGAGGATTATCCTGAAGGTTTGATCCAGGAGATACAGGAGGATCAAATGAGAAATGCCCCGGTTGGCCTTGGGCTGTTCCCATGAGACACCATGCAGATGTACAAAAGACTAGAACACCACAATGATATTACAGCCCAATGAGGGGTAACAGTAACATGTGGGAAGTACCAAAGGCGGCTGATCAACACCCCTCGCTGGTTGGAAAGCGACAAAATGCACCCTCCATCAGAACCAAGGTCAAGATGAATAGTTATACTAAACTGTTGGCCTTCACGCTATTACTTAGCGACAGTCCGCAATTC
>JABEEJ010000305.1:0-70572 GCA_013363135.1 Fusarium brevicatenulatum | reverse complement strand
TTTTAAACCCTAGCTATAAATACTAAGATATAATTTATAAAACTTGTTTATAACAGGGTATTATCTGAAGATTGGTTCTATCCGCAAATACACTTCCACTCTAGTAATGCTTACTGTTGCGACGACTCGCCGAAGGTGTACCCCTAGGAGTTCCACGGGGCGTAACGCGACTCTCGCCGAAGAAACGGTTGGAGTTACTGTACTGGCGTCCATAGCTTGGACGGGCAGCAACGGGGGGACGTTCAACGTCAGAAGTTCCTGTTGCAGTGGAGCCTGAGAAGTCGTTAGTATTAATTCTTAGCTCGTGAGGTTCAGTTGACTTACTCCTTCGTCGAGCATCATAGGCAACACTTCCGCGACGTCCCTGCTCGACATTCTCTTGACGCTCACCAGCGAGACGCTGGGCGAAAGGTGATCGTGCTCGAAGAGCCGGACCTTTCCAGTAGATGACGTAAACGGCGACGACGAGAACGAAAGAGATACAGAAGAGGATGGTTGAAGCGTATTCGAGGTTCTTTCCGGATGAAGCACCAATGTTGCTAAAGAATGGTGTAGCGGGGACGGTGAGAACACCAGCGAGGAAATCTCGAGCCCAGCCGTTACCTCCAGTAGCTGAAGCAGAGTAGGGGCCGTCTAAATGTTGTCAGTTGAGGTCTTGCGTGTTAAGGCGAGTGAACTTACAGGCACAGATCATGTAGTCAATGGTGGCCATGTAGATAGCGTAGTTGGCGATACCGACAATGGCGGCAAAGATCAATGAACCAATCCAGTGAATAGGAGGACCTTGAATCGTCCAAGCAAAGCCGATCAATCCGATAGGTAAGCAGGGAGCAGTGTAGAGCAAGAACCATAGACGTGACTCGTACTGGGCACGCTCGTCATTCGGCTTCTCTCGTCGCTCCTTGACATTCTTCTTGATAGCAGGAATGAACGCCAACCAAGCAATGACATAACCAATACCGATAGCGAGGAATGTCAGACCAATCTGGACAGCATCAAAGCCCCACTGCTTATAAACCAGAGCGAAGGACTGGATGAACATGAAGATAAGAGCATCAGAGAAACCGGAGAGGAGAGAAAGGACAAGGACGATGGGCTCTGTGAGGAACATCTTGAAGGGGCGGGTCCACGTGATGAGGATCTCCTTGGCAGAGAAACGCTCGCGGAAGGGGACAAGTTCATCAGGACCCCAGAAGTTGGCGTTTGTCTCCTTTCTTCTCTTCTTAGCGATGCGGTTCATGAGAATTGTGCTTCGCGTCTCAGGAACAGTAAGGAAATGAACGATCTGAACAAATCCACCAAGAATAAGCTGAATCCAGATCGACCATCGCCAATGAAGATACTGTTCACAGAAACCACCAACAATAGGTCCAAGAACCGAACCACCAACAGAAGAAAACACAACATATGCAACGGCGTATTGCTGGTGGTCAGACTCCCACATATCAGCGATCATACCGAGTGTGACGGAACCGCCAGCGGATGAAAGACCACCGAGCGCACGACCGACCATGATTGTAGCAAAGTTGGGAGCCAATGCGACGGGGAGCTGCCAGATGTTTACGAGGAAGAGAGAGGCCTGCATGATGGGCCATCGACCGAATTCCTCTGACCAGGGAGCCCAGAGCTCACAGCCGAATGCGTAGAGGACGAGGAAGATCATGGCGCCGCAGCGGGCGGCTTGGGCGCTGACGTTGAATTCTTCGGAGATGCCTGGGATGGCGTTTGAGTAGAGGGAGGTGTTGAAGTTCATGGAGACTTGGACCTATGAATCATTAGCCAGCAGTTACTGAACCAAGATTTAAATGAATTACCCAGAAAATGACGGTGAGAATGTACCACTTCTTCCACTTGGGAAACGAATACCCCAATTCATCGTAGCAATCATCCTCAGTGATTTCATACTTATCATAAGTACCCAGCTTCTCTAGCCCAGCGCCATTAGCATTATGCGCTCTCTCATCGCCGCTATGGTCCGTAGAACCATCCAAGTTCTGCTGAAGCCTTGAATTAGCGACGTGCAGATCATCTGCGTTGATGACCTGCGGGGGGTCGTCTGAGAAGTGAGTCGGCATGTTGAACAAACAAACTACCCGAGTTGTGTGTTTGTAGTTTAAGCTTGTTCGCAAAATGGGGATAACGGTGCATATTTAAAAAGCTGGGGGATCACCAGTTTGAGAGAGTAAAACTTGGGAAGAATCCACTCTTGACATCACCGATGCGTCCCCCAGATGGAGAGAGGGAGAGAACTTGTGGAGTTTGGGATTGTGTGTGCCGTTGTAGCCGGTACAAAGAAAAGAGATCAGCAGTCAAGGGTGAGATTTGCATGTAGCACGGGGTGTTTAGATGGCCGAGAGGAGACAAGCTTAGTGATGTGGTTATTCCATCATGCAGCTAATTCGCTGATCGGGTGCATCATTAAGACTCCCGTCACCCAACATCATAAAGCCCGTACACACACTGAGTGTGTGCTGTTGGTGCTGTTTGAACTCGGCCGAGTCAGGTTCAGCAATGACGTCGTACCAAACAAAAGGATTTCACCCAACCAGTCCAATAAGTTCAAGCGTTTACGCTCTTCCAATCGGTTTTACCGTCAGAGTCCACAACCAGGCAGCACAATTTCTTGATAAACTAACTTTTGTCCCCACAATGACATGACTTCATCGAAAGGAGGCTCGCAGCTTTTTCAGTTTAGGTCCTGCTTATTTCCCGCGTTTATTGCGTCACAGTGCACCATCTCCAATTAATCCCTGTAATTTTACCTCTCGGGGGGTTTAACTCGTCAGACTCATTGATGGCCAAGCAATGATCCCGAAGAAGCCGTCCTGGGCGATCGATCATTCTGTCTGTGTCTGGGCAGCTGAATTCTCGGCTTTTTCTCTTGGCGGGTTCGGAATTAAATGTCATCACTGAGAGAGGGAACTCCAACTGAACTGGGTCTATTTGGCACGCGACAGACCCAATTTGGGGCTCCGCTGGGGAACGACTCGTGATTCTCCACCAGCAAGTTTTTTTTTTTTTTTCGCTCCAGAGCCAAAGGGCACGGTGCATGACGGACCGCAGAGCCTCCATCACGATATTAATTCCCGGAGTTTATGGCGCGACTTTTGTAAAACGATGGTCTCTTATTACCGGTTTGTTTTCTAGAATGAGGATCAGATGTTGCGATCGTTGTGGATAAGATTAGTTCCCTTCGAGGAAACGTTTCATCTGCGCGAGGACGTTGCATTCGTCCCAGCGATTGTTTGCCTGGCGCGTCAATTGAGCCTTGTAGAGCCTATATCTTGTACACTTTCGCCAGTTAGTTCTGACTATGCCTATTAATTATGTATCTAGCGCGATGTAAACAATCTTCTCCAACTGTTTCCATCCGCTCAGCGCTCTCTTCATCCGATCACCATCGTTCTCCAGTTCCCATCGGCCCAATTCTCGGCCTTCTACTCCATGGGGATCACTCCCCAGCGGAGCCTCTGTGGATTCACTGACACGGGGTAATAACTTTTATTTCGCTGCCTATTTTAGTGGATTCTTTCTTACCTAAAATGTCGTGAAAAATCTTCTGATTCAATATCACGAGATGATTACTTTGGTGTTGAGGCTTTTTTTTGCTTGGCGATGAAACTGCCGAAGCGTGTCGATCGCAAAATCTCCGGTGAAGCGGGTTGCCGTTTCTGGAAATCTTGGCATATTGACTCAACGTTAGAAGGCCAAGGGAGAGCAGGGTCTGTCTCATTTCCTGACTAATTGATGACTTTTTGTTTCAATCGCTTCAGTCGCTTCAACTCCAGGGTGAGCAAGCTGATCAGAGCTGGTGTTTGTTAGTCCAGAAGGCCCTTTATGATAAACATCGCACTACCTCAAAGCTCCTCGAGTTTGAGTTGTAAAGGGCAGTGCGTATAGCTAGAGAGCCTAGATTACTTAAATAGCAGAATCGTTTGTAGTAATTATATATCAATTTGTGGCAAATCAAAGATACACAAGCCATCCTTTGACTAAATGGAAAACTCAACCAACTCAACCCGGGCATCTAATTATACTGTCTTAGTGACAGGTCGGGGGCAAACGCTCCGCGATGAAACCTTTTATCAGCAGCCCCTCTCATATATCGTCGAGCTCCTCATTCGCTCAATGTCTAGTGCCTCTTCTAGCTCACGACCCTCATTCTTGAAGTACCTAGGCAATGCAAATCTTGTAGCCTGTCACTGCAGCGACAAGAGCATATCTCAATAATGGTTCCCACTCAGCTTGAAACGCGGCTTGTATATCCTCTGATATTCTCGGTGAACCATTAAAATGCTCAATGATCTTCCGTTTCTGTGATTCCGTTGGAGGCACCAAGGGTCTCGTAACGCCGAATATGTTGTCCACCCCGCTTTGTGTTTCGTGCGTCTTGATGTATTCAATAGCCTTTTGCCATGCCGATTCGCTTGCTTGATCCTTGGTCACCAGAAAAGCATTTGGACCAGATGTTGATGATAATGTCCAGTACACGTTCCATTGACCGCCAGATAACATGGCCACGCCGTGTTCGACAGCGTACACAGTCCATCCATACAGGAAGGAACCGTTTCTTTGTTGTCGGAATGCTGGTTGTGAAGAAAAGTTGCTGTCTCATACCCGATCAATTGAGCAGTAATTAGAAGAACACGACTCCAAACGATGAAGTATGCTTACGTGGTATGTTGGGGCAATCAAGTTTCTGTTATCGTACTCCAGGATTGACACAAGCATCCGTGATTTTAATATCAAGACGGTAACGGATATGGCTCTGGATCACGACTATTACAATGTCTGTAACCTCATCATCAATCACCTGAGAGGGCAATGAAGTGATGTCGAGATGGAGCAAGTATTGTTTTTGGCAAAACATGGGGAGCTAAACGCGAACGGGATTAGCTCAGATACTGTGATGTCACCCTTCAGCCACTGACATGAGGTCTTGCGTGAGAATGTTCACAAAACAACGCGCAGAATCAGCTGAATGATCGTGAACTTAACTTTGCTGACTAACCACCGGAATCATTAGACTCGTCAGTTAGATCGTACGATTCCCGACTTTATTATAACCTTAATATCCAACTGTTTCCATTTTTCTTAATCGTGACCATTGTTATCGTAATTGACCCAAAATGCAGGTTACAATCGCGCCGGCAAGTAACAAAACGAGCACAGGAGCAATTCGCTCGTTACTATCGCAAAGCTCCGACATTCAAGTCAAAGGCTTGTACCGTGACCTAAAGAAAGTCCCTGATGAGTTCAGCTCTGCCGACAATTTCACGGCGGTGCAAGGTGATGTTGGGGATGTGAATACCCTAGACTTCTCAGGGTCAGATGCCGTTTTGACGGTCCTCCCCCCAGCTTACGACGGCCGCGACATCGTTGAGCATGCGAAGAGAATCTCAAACAATGTCAAAACAGCGATTGAGAAGGCTGGAAGTGTGAGGAGACTTGTTTTGCTATCCAGCGTCGGTGCTGAATTCTCAGAGGGCGTGGTGAGTTTGCCCTTCAAGATCGCTTGATTGCGCTAACGAGTACGCAGGGTGAACTCAAAACAAATCACATCTCGGAAGAAGTTTTAAAAACCACGGATATCCCTGAAGTCATTATCATCAGATGCTCATACTTTGTGGAAAACTGGACCATGTCCGTTGAAACACTCAAAGGACCAAACCCCTTCTTCTTCTCGACCATCACGCCACTCGACTTCAAGATCGCCATGGTCGCCATCAAGGACATAGGCAAAGCAATGGCCACACAACTCACTCGCGACTGGACACCTCCTAGCAAACCCTATATCATGGAGCTCCGCGGACCAGAGCCATATTCTCCACTAGACGTACAGAAGGCATTCTCGCATGCGTTGGGTAAAGATGTTGAGATCAAGGCTGTTGAGAAAGAGGACCTCGCAGAGTTTTATGGCAAGATATTTTCGCCGCAGATTGTGAATGAGTGGGTTGAGATGAGTACATGCTTTTTGCCTGGTGGTATTGCTGAGAAGGATCTTTCGAAACCGAGTGATGTTGATGTTATTTATGGGAAGACGACTTTGATTGAGGCTTTGCGAGAAGCGACAGCTGGATTGAGGATGTAGGATACGCTTCTTCGCCTCAAAGATCTAGAATGGGCTCAAAACGGCAGAGAAGAAATTTAAAAAGAGACTTTATGTATCAAACTCAATGAAAAGAATGCTATGCCATGTGATTCTACGCAAATAACCCCCCAGCAGCCTCCAGCTACCCCTACTCCTTCACAATAACCGGTTTATTATGCCACTTCAACTCTCCCTCCTTGTAATTCGGCTCCGGCAAAAAGTTCAACGTAACAGCCTTCTGAACCGTCGGCGAGCACATAAGCTTCGCCAGAATAGTGTCCCCATTGATATACGGCAAAACATACTGATCCAAAAACTTCCACAGAAAATTATCCCACATGACCGCCCGCGTCGACGTACCCGCTAGCTCAACATCCTTAGTAACATGGTTAAACCTAGTCTTCTTATACTCCTCAAATGTCTTGGTGAGCTCTTTGATATCGGGATTGGGATTATCGCGAAGAAGATCGCGGAGAAGGTTGATCAGTACAACGGTGGATTGCCATCCTGTGTTTAGGCCGAAGCCAATGTTGGGTGTCATTTTGTGCACGGAGTCGCCGACGAGGACGACGCGATCTTTGAACCACTTCTTTGCGACGCCTTCTTCGAACGGAGCTGTGTGAGTCCAGTTCTTTGCGGCCCAGACTTCCTTAAAGGTAACGCCTGGGGCGAGGTAAACATCGCCGTATTTCTTTGCAAGTGCGTCGGCTTCTTCGGCGGTGATGTAATACCGATCGTTTGTAGGTTTATCGAGTTTGAGGTAGATGGTGAAGAAATATTTCTCGTGCGACGGCATGATGAGCTGTGAGCTGAAACCCTCGGAGTGGCATTCGTAATCGACGCCTGGTTCGAGATCTTCAGATACAGTGGTACCGTGGCCGTAGAAGCCGTAGAAGGTTGTCGTGAAATCGCCGCTTGTAGCATCGGGGGTGATGTCGTCAACAAAGGTTCGTGTTGTGCTGTTGATACCGTCTGCACCGATGATGAGATCGCCGCTGTAGGAATGGCCATCTGCGCACTTGACTTCGACACCATCGGGACCTGAGGCAATGGAGGTGACCTGTTTGTCGACGAGGAGCTGGTTCGTTATGTCGGAGAGATCGCCCATGAGAAGATTGACTAGATCGCCTCGCTGGAACAGCATCCATTCATGGCCGTGGCTGCAATTGTCAGCGTTCATCAACAGCCAAGATGGGGGGGAAGTCAACCTACTAGTGGCCGATGTTCTCAATCATGTTACTCCAACTCATAACACTTCCATCCCGCCTAAGATTGCATTTCTTCTTCATAGGCAAATGCAGCGCCTTCGCTTCATCAAGCAAGCCAAGCTGATCCAGAACTCTCGCGCTCTGCGGCCAGAGACAAACCGAAGCTCCCCAATTCAAATCAGCCTCCTTTCTCCTCTCCAAAATCGTAAAGTCAATACCCGCTCGTTGCAGCGCAAGCGCCGCAAGAAGCCCCGTTGGTCCAGCGCCGATGATGAGAACTTTGAATCCAGACATTTTAAGGATGCAAAGAAACGAAACAATTGAAGTGGACTGAGGTTAATTTTGTATGAACTGACTAAATACCCCTCTCGTGGAACCAACAGCCAGGAAGAGCTATACGGCTTCCCCGGCTACTACATTGGTTCAATGCTACGTAGAAACTATTTTGATAGGTTGTAGTTGGGCGGATAGCTACGTTGGTAGGGTTTAGATCCATGAGGATCCAGAACCGTTGGAGTGATCGGCGCTCGCTTGCAATTTAGATAAACATGGGTCTGGTGATTTTTATTCGATGGGGCTGGATCCTAAAGAAAGGGGACACGAGTTTGGGGGGGTCTAACTGCCGAGTGTCACGTTGTAAATTGTGATATTCAGGAACACTCTGATAGGGATGTTGAAGTGATATGATCTGAATAGATAGAGTTCTCCCACTTCCCGATCACGACTTTCTGAATTCAACGGAGTACTGGTTCTTTCGCTTGGTCTTGAAAGTATTCCCCTCCACTGAACTCATACAGACAATAGAAATGTCACAACTTGCTAGGTACCATTGAATATATCAGAATATGAACCGTAATAATAACAAAACCCTTAGGTCGTACCTAGATCTTCCAACTAAGTGACAGTATCTCAAGTTCTCATCCACAACGAGCACTCAAGCAACCCAACAAGTTCAGCCTCTCAGATCGCCCCTTCAAAAGGAGGTGCCTCCCGTCCCTCAGGCGGATCAAAAGTCGAGTCCTCCACCTCATTCTCCGGACTCTCCTCATTCTCCTTCTCCTGCTCCTCCTGCTCCTCCTTCTCAGCATCAGCCTCCTTCTGCGTCTGTTCAATTGCCTCACTCGCATCCTCCAGCTTCTGCGCCTCCTCCTTCGGAAGCTCCTCAGCCTCGTTCTTTAACGCAGTCTGGATGTCCTCACTCGTTTTGTTCAGAGTGGTCGTGGCGTCCTTCAGAGATGCGTCACGCTCCTCTGGGCTCTTGCTTGGGTCTGTTGCCGAAGCCACTTCGTTGCTGGCCTTGGAGAGGTTGACGGCTGTGTCCTCTGTTGCTTGGGATGGAGCACCGCCTTCCAAGACTTCCTCTAGGGATTGCTCCTGTTGTCGGATGGTGTCGGTCTTGCCTTGGATGTCTTGGGCCTGGTTGACTTCCTTGTATCCTTGTTGCACCTCTGGCACGTTGGCCTCGACCTTTGCAGCCTGTGCTTGTACCTCTGGGACTGACTCTGCTTGATAGTCCTTCTCAACTTTCTCAACCTTGTCTTCCGCATCCTTCTTGCTGGTGGCATCCTTCTCGACGTCATTCTTCTTCTGTGTCTCGGCCTGCTTGTGGCCCTTGGCCATGTAGTATAGCATACCGATGCTTGTCAGCATTCCGATCAAACCCTCGAGCATGTTCAGAGAGAACCCGTTGGCTGAGTTCTTGTTGCTGGCGTTCTTGGAGGTGTCAGAGGGATCTGGGATGGCTAGCTGGTTGAGGTTGCCAGCCACCTTCTGCCCGTTGATGGTGCCAGTGAAGGCAGCTCCGATGACATAGTTGGATACGGTCTTGCCGTCTTGCTGGCTGGTCTGGGCGACATTCAGCCATGTGGGGGTCAGTGCCACGGACAAGTTGCCGGTGCCTTGGTTCTGCTCTGACATGGTGCCATCACCTGCCATGACTACCGCCGTATTCTCATTGTTTGTGCCAGCCATAGTCAAAACAGCCGAGCTGTTGTCAGCGCTAGCGGTGATGGCCAACGTTGCTACCAAAGCCGGGACTTTGTCAAGGCTGTAGAGGTAGTAGGTTCCCTGCCAAGGGTTCGTGAACTGGGCTTGCCAAGTAAAGACCGCCGTCCAGGTAGAAAGCGTGCACAGCTTGAAGCTTCCAGTACTCTGGAAGAACTTGTTCACTGCAGTTTTCTGGTTGGTCGTGTCACCCAGAGCTGTGCGAAACTGAGTAGCCAGCTGTGAGGAAGGGTTGGCCTGGGTGTACTTGATGAACTTGAATGAGTCCACCATGCTCTGCTGATTGTCACTCGTAACAGTGAAGGCGTTTGAATCAGCGAACGGGGAGACAGCCAGAACAGCCACGGGGAACTGCTGGTAGAAGGTACCGCTCAGCGCTGTGACGTTCCCGGTGAACATGGCTTGAAGCTGGCTGGCAAAGTGAATGGTCTGCACCTGCTGGGTACTGCCGTTTGAAACGGTGGCCAGTTTGGTGTATGTCAACGGCCCCTGCATCTTAGGATCGGTACTGGGGTTGAAGACATCATATATGTCCACAGAAACACCAGAGTTGTTGGTGACTGAGGCAACGGGGTTGGTTGTGGAGCTCATGATTGTTCAAGGTGTATAGTAAAAGCGGGAATGGTTAAATGAGAGGGATGCTTCTGGTGTATTGGGTGATTGTGAGGATGAGTGATTGGAGTTGTGAAAAGTGCAGTCTTTGAAGCTATATATATGTAAACCTCTGCCACAATAGCTGAAATAGACACGAATGGCGAGAGGGGCAAATGTTGATATTGCTGCGCTGGCTAGAATCGTCGAAGCTGTCGCTCACGGAGATCCACAGTTTGTCTCGTTCAAACTATCACGGATGCTTTTTACCCTTCCTTCTCGGTACTAGTCCAATCATGTGTTGTCAGATGACGCTGAGTATGCTCAGCCCTAGCTACTATCACAAGCTTATGCATCTATATCATAGTCGTTATAGGGATGGGGAAATTCAGCCAGCCACCATTCTGACCACCAATTCGAGTAGGCTAGTCTGAGTTCCCGGCATTGAGTCAATCGGCGATTCCATGATACACTAGGTAGTGATGAGAAAGGGACTTACTATGTTCGTTATGGAACTAGTGGCTGGAATAGTTCAAATCGCTCACCGTGAGCGGTAACTCCCAGGCACAAGCCGAGAGTTAGATCTCTAGTTGTGTTCAGCCAGCCACTATGCGGCCAGGCCGTTCTCATCTGACCGCTATTCACTGTATTGATTCAAATCCGTCAGCTTGATATTAACTATTGATCTCACCCATCCCTCATCTTACCACTCTCAGCATCGTTTCCGTAGCTGGAATACCCCCATTCGGAGACAAAATGCCGAAAAACGGGACTTTCGTCCAAATTCAGCTCGTCACTAGTCTCACTGCCGTATCACCGCGAATCAAACGAGGCACCATTTTCGGTCTGAATACGAAACATGCAGCCCTAAACTCTCCATCGGCACATATTGTAGCTAGCTTCGGTAGCTAGCGCCACGTAAGGAGCTTGGGCCGCCTATCACCCCTCGATCACAACGATAGTGTAGGCTCAGCCGTTCGAACTAGCGAGCCACGAGTGTCGCCATTGGTTTGGAGAAGTCAGCCCTAGGCTTATGATGAGCCGCACAACCGGTCCACGAGCGGGGAATTGGTGACTGTGTATGGGAAAGGGCCAGTAACATGCCTCGTAATTGATTCGTATGTGGCTGCTTGGAATAATCTTGTATCACACAGACATTTCTTCTAAACTCAATTGGCAGAAATGTGCAGAGTCTAGATCCAATAGCTCCGGTAAGGACGAGAGCTGAGCTCCGCCTCATGACGGAGGGAACGGCCCGGGTATTGGTATCAAACGGGTTCGGATATACCCGCTCAAGCTCATAGCCTCAAACGACCCGAAGGTCATGAGATACAAGTGACTGTAACATTCCAGGATCAAGTTAATTATCCACCACCATCGCCCCAATAATCACAACTCCAAAACATTCTATCACTGCCTTTCCTTTTCCCCTTTGCCTCTTCTTCCTTTCAACACTGCTTGACCTTGTCATCATGGCTGCTCCCAAGATATCCTTTGCCAATCACTTAGACGTCAGCGTCATAGTCTACGACTCATTCAGTGACCAAGACAAGACCAACTACTTCGGCACCTTGACCTCCATTGCAACTGTACCCCCCAAGACTACAGCTTCACTGCAACTCAAGCACCCAACTTCAGTGCTGATCATCAGCGATACAAAGTCTAACTCCCCTCTGGCGCGTATCATCTACTTGCAAGATGTGAGCACCGGTCCCTTTGCCGTTGGCGAAGCCGATGTCAAGGCTATGGCTCAAACCATGGCGTTCATCACATTCATCACCAATAATAAGAACGACCCCCTTACGCAGGCCTTCAATGCTATCTGGAAAGACACCTCAAAGCCACAAGTCACCCCCGTAAACAAGTTCTTTGCTCAGCATGAGCAATACAAGAGCTGTACGTTTGCTACATACATGATGGGTATCACATACACAGCCGAGCAACCTGAGTCCAAAGGCAAGCCTATGGACCAAGCCCTGTACTCACTCAGTACTCTCGCAACACTACTTGGTGCGACCTGGCCAGAATTCCTTCCGGATATTGTGGTGACCAAGTTTACTTGCAACACCAACAATGATATCCTCGCGCTTCAAGCCGGGATTGATCTGAAGAAGTTGCCTGCTCAGTCAGATGAGGCACTGCAGTTTTTTGGGTCTCTGTTCAATGTACAGCACCTCACGGTCTCAGTCATGTTCAATTACGCCGTGGGCTTGAACATATTCGGCACGCGTCTGTCGATCAGCCTTGATGCTATGCATGTACCCTTTGGTGGCGCGGGAACACTGAATATCAACAAACCCACTGCTACCATTGACATCAACCCATTGTTCAAGTTTGTTGTCTTTACCGTTACGGGTGACATGCCGTTTGACATATTCGACAACAAATTTGAGGCTGATTTGTCTATGACGATCGACAACATCGAGGCTGCCTTCGGTGTAGTCATCAAGGGAGACAAGGGCCCATTACCGGCACCACCAGTCATGAAGGGAGTGCACTTTGACTCGTTTGGCGTGGGAATTGGAATCATCTTCGAGCCGCCAAGTGCAGCAATTGGCTTGTCAGGTCAACTTCACATTGGCGACGCTGGTAACAATACCATAGTGCCTCTTGACGATGACTCGTTCGTGGTTGTCTGCCAGTTGATAGAGGAGGTTCCAAACCCTCTTTACATCTCCTTCTACGTGCCCAAGATGCACCTGACGGACGTTTACACAGTCTTCACCAACGCCCAATGTCCCGTAGACGTTCCCGTATTGTTTTCCGACCTCTCCTTTCAGTGGTCTGAGAACCCCATGGAACCTGTCGTGTTGCCCGACGGATCCCTTTCCAACATGGGCTACGGCTTCAGTGCTGCTGCTGACATCTTTGGCTTTGACTTCTACGGCGACGTGGAACTTGACCTCACCAACGGGGTGAAGGCTGATATTGAGATGTCTCCCTTGTCTCTCGGCAACATATTCTCTATCAAGGGAGATGGCACTGGCGTCAGCTTAAAGGTGGATGCTAATGGCAACCCCATCAAGAACAATCAGATCATCACCAAAGCTGCGCAGAAGCAAGCGCTACAAAATGCCACGATGAAGCAAATGGTGCCCCCGGGTGGTGCCGTGTTGAAGATCCAGACACTGGCCTCGCCATTCTTACATCTCAACGGTGCTATCAATTTATTCGAGGTTGAGAATTGGCATCTGGATGCTGATATCACCTCGGGCGGCATCAAGTTCGACGTAGGCTTTGGCGGCATCTTGACTTCCAACATGAGCTGCACGCTGTCCGACTTTCACAACCTGGCAGCCTCATTCCAGTACGGCCTGAATGACACCATTTCACTGCCTTCAATCGGCGGCATAAGCCTTGGGTCTTTGCCGTTGCAAGCGCTGGTCGGTGCGCACTTTGCACTAAACACAAGCTCGTCAGACATCGTCCTGTCAGTTGGAGGCAGCTTCGACTTCGAAGGCCTGACGCGCAACTTTGGCGACTTCACAGCTGACGTCAACATCTCAAGCGTAAGCGATTTACTCAGGGCCATCCTCAACAACATCGAGAGCAACGCCAGCCAGATATTCGGCGACCTGTTGAACCAAGCTGGCGCGTGGGCAAACAAGGTTCAACAGAACGTCATCACAGGAGTTGAGAATGTCGCGAGCGTCTTGCAAACTGCCTTCAACCAAGACGCCAACGAAGCAGCCTCTACCATGAAACAAGCAGGCTTTGCCGCCAACACTATAGCGGATGGCCTAAAAACCGCGTATGGCTTGTCTGCTACTGCTGTTGCGCAAACCTTGCAGCAGGCCGGATTCGCTGCTCAGGAAGTGGCCTCGGCGCTGCAGAGTACGTTTGGCAATGATGCTAAGATGATAGCGTCGGCTATTCAGACGGCTTATGGTTGGAGTGCTGACCAGATTAACGGTTTATTGGGTGATATTGGTTTTAGCGCTGATCAAATTGGTCAGGCGTTCCAACAGTTGGGGGGAGAATTTGAAGACATTGGGAACAAGATTCTGCATGGCCTTGACCCCTCGAACTGGCCGAACCCTTTCGGTGGTGGTGGTATCTTCGGTGGGGGCGGCATCTTTGGTGGCGGTTTTCCCTAAGTGGTTTTCTGAGGTAGACGGGGGCTTTCGTGATTATTGTCATGCATGCCGTGTCAAATTCGTGTTAACGTATGCAGATTTATTCATAATGGATAGTATTTGTAGCAGTAATCCGGCATAGCGAAGTACATGCCGTAGTTGAATGTGATGATGTTGGCTTCTTCATGTCGCTTGAACTTGGAAAGGAAGAGTTAGACGAGCTGAGATAGGCATATCTCTGTGAGTGATCGAACACGGCGTGGAAGTCTGCTGGAATCAGGGCTGGGAATGATCAAGTTATCCTGATATGACACGGGAAAGTTTGCCATCAGCTCATCTCAATCTTATTTACTAATAGCCAGCTATTATTTACTCGAATAAAGTCCACTGTAATCCAAACTACAGAAGCTAACCTTTCCAATGACCATTCCACATGAGCAGACTCCATGCTCCTCATAGTCCTAGATAGACCACGTCTGTGCCGCGCTTATTGCCAGAGCATCATTCGAGCCATCCTCCACAACATCATAGGTAGCCTCATCAGTCCAAAACTCATAATCATTCGCCTTATTGCCAGGCTTGCTGATCTGCCAGGGCATCCACGGCACACCAAGACCATTGAACACATCAATATGCTGACCGACCGTGGCAGACTTACTGCTCCCAGTAGCACCAAACTCCTCAAAAAGCATGAGCTTGTTGGCACTCTTGGCGTGCTGCAGCGCAACTGGACCCTTGTTCTTGAACTCGTTGACGCCCATGTAGGAGTGGATGGTGACGAGGTCCAAGGCCTTGCAAGCCCAGTTCTCGGCGACGTCGGAGTTGGGAAAC
Source organism: Fusarium brevicatenulatum (assembly GCA_013363135.1). Classification (NCBI taxonomy): domain Eukaryota; kingdom Fungi; phylum Ascomycota; class Sordariomycetes; order Hypocreales; family Nectriaceae; genus Fusarium; species Fusarium brevicatenulatum. The sequence goes on along the minus strand of JABEEJ010000305.1, from coordinate 55,771 downwards.
TCATTTCCGCCACCTACGATGCTGTGTTAGTGATGGAATGATAGCTCTTTGTGTTTGATGACTTACCAGTGGAGATTAGAACCTTGCTACTACCCATTATGCCCCTCATGAAACCAGCGCGATCGCACCACCACGACGGATGAGGCGGAATGTTGTTGTTCAAATGGCCCTGCCCTTCATTCTGGATATTGAACGCAAAGATATGGCTGCTCAAATCTTTCCAAGCCGGACTTCCGCTAATAAGCGCGTTCTTATGTTCGAGAACATGACGAATACGATTCTGGAAATCGGAAATGCAATTTTTATCAGAGTACCAGAACTCGACGTTGTTTGCACTAGCTGGCTGAGTGTTGCAGTCCACTGCGGGAAGCTTGTACTTTGACACGTAGGCATCGCTTCCCCAGCAGCCGAGCTGGTAACGATCGTGGATCGCGATAGTGAGCTTGATTCCTCTGGCTTGAGCCTCTACCATGAGTTGATCTATGGCTTTGAGCTGGGTGTCGTCCCAGACACCGACGGTTTGGGGTTCAATGTCAGGCATTGCGATTGAGCCGGTGTTCTTGGCGTTCTGGCCAGTTGGCGAGATGAAGATTCGTAGGACCTTGAGGTTTGCATCCTTGATTGCGTCTAGGACCTCCAATCTATCCTGCCTGTATAGATGTCAGTTTTATTATCATTGGTTTATGAAAGGGCTACTTCTCACTGTTTAAGAGCATGGAGGAAGAAGGAGTTTACGCCTGCGAAGCTATTCCCCTGTTGGCGAACGGGGAGCTTGGAGCCATGAGGAGTGGCTGCTGCAAGCAGAACTTGACCCAATGCGAAAAGGCTGAAGCTCTTCATTGATGCTAGGTATAGGGGAATAGTTCAGAATGGTTTGAGTAAGCTTAAGGTGCTTATCTTGAAAGCTTGAGGGGCCGTAATCTTATCTTATATAAGAAACTTAATTATGGATGCCACCAGCTCCTAGAGGTTGCATTGACCATGGTTCAGAAGCACTATGAGCTTGGTCCCAGCGTCCAAATCTACCTGAGACAAGCTTCCGCTTTAGGCGACATCCGTTGATGCCGGAAATACCAAGCTGGACTGGGACAGAGGGTTGCGATCTTCTCTTGAGATCCTGAATAAGGATCGGATGATATATACCCGTGCTTCATCCGTTCACGAATTAATCAACTTGGCATCGTGACCTATGCATCTTCCCCGCGTTTTGACTCTTTTCGCAACGCGTGGGCTGTTAAGCAAGTAATAAGCAATCTTGGCTTTGACATGACCTTGCGCGGACTTACAAAATACCATTCTAGCGTGTACCAGAGTCTCGGAGTTCAGATCTGGGCTGCCTGGGACAAGGATTAAGCGGCTGTTGGAAGCAGCTTGGGCGCGAATATGAAAGTCCGGGTTAGCGCTCGAGGATCACTAGCTTGTTTCACAGCCCTACCGCCGTACCTGGAATGTCAACCATGTTCGCCGTGATCTCAATATACACATTAGTCCTTAATATCATCGAGCATGGGAAGGGGGAACCTTAATCATTAGCTTTCATTGGGTTATTGTTTGTGTTTCTTTGTACAGTAAGAGTAAGCATGGTTCGTTGTATTCTCGTTGCCAGATCTATGCGTATAATAAACTAGTTACCTAGATCTCTATTTGACTCTGTGTAGACGTGGGTGTTAGGACATCGTTCGCGGCGAGAGCTACTGATAAATATGACATCCTAAAATTTGCCATTCACTTCCTTGTCCTTTGACGTCCTCACAGCGGATGATGTACTGGTGTTCTGATATAGGTGTAGTTGGCATATATGTTACATACGTTATACTATAGCTATGAGATCCATGATTCAACCTTTCAAACAGCCAACAGCTATGAATTGTCTAGCACGCAGGCTCTGAGACTCGCTTGGTACTCGCTTTGCGTGGATTCTTGGCTGCAAAGACAGCAGTCAGCTCCTCCAAAGTCCGGCCCTTGGTCTCGACAAAGAAAAAGTAGATAATGGTAAACTCAAAGAGATCCCAGAACACAAAGAACACGTAGCTGTAGCAGAAAGTATTAGTTAATGGCAGGGCTTATAGCATGGCTTTGAAGGTGTACTTACAACCAGTACCGAATGTTCTTCATAGCAACCGGAGCTGCGAAAGTGTTGACGAACCCTGCGCAGCCGGAGGTTATCATAAATACCATCATGCCGTTTGCTCGCTGATCATCTGTCTTTGTTAGTGACTAATCATTCAGGCAGAATCCAGGAGGAACTTACTAGCTAAAACCTCTGCTGGATAAATGGGCTGCATTGGGGTGAATCCAACAGCAAAGACAACCCCGAAAATGAAGATAAACGCAATGCTTGCTGAGCTTGAAGGTGTGCTGCCTGATCGCTCATACTCGGCTGCTGTAGCGGCAACGATGGCGAGCGCGATAGACATGCCCAGACACGAGCCCATCAGCATCTTCCGTCTTCCAACAATATCGTGGAGACGAGCTACATCCACCACTGTAAGCAAATCAAGTTACCAACTTTGTTTGTGGATTTACATACCTCCAATGGTAGCAGCGACCCATCCGGACAGTGCATAGAACGCATTCAACAAAAGAACCATATTCGTAGAGGTTATCCCGACATTCTCCACCATCAATGGGAGATAATAACTCGAAACATTATTGCCGGAAAACTGACCAAACCAAGACATGGCGATGACAAGCATAAGTCGGTATCGGCGAGCGCGAGTCTTGTAAAGGCTTCGTAGGTCGAAGCAAGCCCACTGGGAACGCCCTTGAACTTCAACGAGTGAATCGTGAATCTCTTGCATTTCGATAGCGACGATTGGGTGCTCGGCGTCGCCGTTTGCGTGATGCTTGATAATGAATTCGCGAGCCGCTTCGTTTCTTCCCTGAGCGACCTGCCATCTCGGACTCTCGGGCAACATCCAGCTACCGAGGCAGACAAGTCCAGGACAGAGCATCTGCAGCCAGAGGGGAAGACGCCACTTGATGTTACCGCTCAAATGGAGGTTCGCACCGTACATTGCTAGCACCCAGTTAGCCATATTGATCAATATGAGTTACATACTGGATAAACATACTGAATGTTGCAATGATGCTTCCCATGTAGTATAACGTGTTATATGTTCCTGCGACCGTAGCTCGTTGTAGAGGGGGCGCAATCTCGACGAGAAGCATCGGCGCAGCGACGGTGTTGATAGTCGAAAAGAAGCTGAGGAGGAATCTCGCGGCGATGAACGAAGACAAAGTCGGGGCTACTGCAGTGAAGATGGCGGATACGCAGATGAGGAACGAGCTGATAGCGAGGGTCAACCTGCGGCCCTTCCAGTCGCATATCCAGGTGAACAAGGCGCCCGACATCTGTCCGATCTGGAAGATGGAGAACACCAAACCAGTTGAGGTAGACCCGGTATCGCCCAGTCCGTAGTATTCCTGATACTCTGAGAGAACATTAATCGAACCCATGAGCGAGCCGTCGTAGCCATTCATGGTGGAACACAGGTAGATGAGCGCACAAGCCATGTACAGCTTCAGATGACCTTTGCCCCATGGCGATGGAGCTCCAACATTGTTCAGCGCGGTCGCGATGGCATCTGGGGTCTGCACCACTTCTTTCTTTTCGTTATTGGCATCATGAACATGCTCACTATGCGACTGATCAAGCTCTTTCGACATGGCGAAGGTTGAGAGATCGAATGTAAAGTTAATTGTGTGGATACGGCAGGTCGATCTGCGGAAGATCCATATGTATAGGTATACATTGACTTCTTCTTAACATAAAAGGACCGGCATGCGGGGAAGACTCGAAGTGGTAGGGATGCTCATGACGGTGTGGAGACGCGCTAGGACGTGGTTACAGATTTCCGAGCTGCCGCATTAGCCCATGACCCTAAAGAGTCGGAATATACGTGCTAGAGGGTTGCATTCTTGTGCTTGGCTCGTGAGCGGATGGACTGATTTGGTTGTTGCCGATGTGTGAGACACAATTGCAACGTGACATGTTGACGCACATTGTCCACGATTAGGGCTGTTGACCGGTGATCATGAGGGGAAACAAGGTGGCATTGGATGGGATCTTTTAAGACCCCAATGCTACGCAAAACATACCACGCATGGACCCAGTGTCTATGCACCTTGGTTAGTTTGACTGCCCTATTCGTAGATTATCTACCATGCATCCTGCAACACCTGTTGTTGGTCTGGCTACCACATGGAGACTGAAAATCAGGGTGACGACGATGGCGTCTGGCAACCTGCAGAGAAGACCCAAAGGGTTATTCGCCTGTATTTTCTAAAGAGAAACAGGTAGTATAATATTCGATATAGGTTCACTGGATACTAAATTCCCACGGGTAGTTTCCACGATCGATTCAGCATCCATCCATTGGCGCAGACGAGCTTGATGTCGGATGGTCGAAGAGGACGACATACGAGACCATTCTCTACGACTTTACCATCTTAAACAACAACAAGGCCTAACTTGTACTCGACAGCCCTGAATTCCTCGCTCACGCGCAATGAAATAGCACCGAAACAACAACGCAAGTCTAAGCCATCGAGTCGACATAACCCGCTCTACTTGAGCCACGCGTGGAACATTACCTTCGATCGAGTTCTACAGGCCACTATTGCGCGGCAGAGCACTTAAAATGAAGTATCCAGAGCACAGGCTCCTTGGTGTCGATGGGTACACTGGTCACTGGGGCGTAGACAAAGCTCAGTATCCTTGAGGAAGTGTTTGGAGGTCGTCGCCACCAGTCTGAACTCGACTTCATTCACCAGCGGGAGGATCTCGACGCACAACGGTCTAACAGCGAAGGCTGGCGAAATTCGAGCGATTTCATACAAACATAGACAAATTTCGTGTTGATTAAAGTGTCTGTGACCATCTGAGTACTATAGCAAGAAAGATAGAAGCCAAAATCGAGGCTCTAGTAGATGGAATTCTCTATGCTCTAGGTTAGGTAGGATAGCGAGCACATTTTTAGCGTGACTCAGTAAGCAGACAAGACAAAGGAGTTCAGGCTTTGTTATTGCGCCCTTCCATTCCACTGCCAATGATGTATAGAAGCAATAAAACCAGACATTTCGTGTCCGCTGGTACGGTGAGCAGTGGCTTGACGTCGTTGCAGTCCAAGCGTTGCACCAGGCTCTCAATCACTTGAAGGCGAAGAAAGGCATAAGGAAGAACCAGTTTTGCAAGAGAATGTCAATCACAGGTACCCGCGATACTTCTACAGAAACAATATCGACATTGTGTACGGAACTGGATCCTAGCTTATAGTGTCTCCGTCACCTAGTTTCAGATAGATATCATGTTTGGTTCCGGATCTTGATGACGGCAATTAAATCATAACAAAGTCGGCATCTCGTAGCGGCGCCAATCTAAGGTCTTTATACAAGCTTTTTGCTAAAGAAATAGTCGGGAAATAAAGCTCTAGAACAAAATAGCTTCGGACATGCCGGAGCTAGGACGGAGATTCATATCTCCTCACTAGTGTCACCAATTGGCGGCACCAACGACTTTCCATCTTCGGTATAGCTCGTCTGTGCCAGACACTGCCGAGGTTTCTGTATCACGCCATGTGTTTGGAGCTCCCTTGCTTGTCAAAACTACCGTACTCTTTCTTTGTAGAATCGGAGATGATCATCTCCCAACTACCGTACTCGAGAGAATCCGCGAAGCTCGGATCCGAATAGTGGATGCTACCTATATGCCGGTACCCTGTTGTCCTGTGTTCTGAAACAGGCCCGTGTAGAGCAAAACGCCTCATTGTCACTGTAGGTGCGCCACTTGATCCCAAGTTAAACTGTTGCCTAAGCTTGTTGCGCGCGATACTCACTCTGTGCCTAGCCATCTTTAAGCCCAAGCCTCTAAAATCTTGACAAAAGGATTCTCCCTCACCGCTGATGTCTCCCTGAACTCTTCCCATCAAATTCGGAGTCGAATTGCATGACCATGGAACTCCCCGAGACAACCGGCCGAAGGGCCAACTCCTCCTGCGCCGAATGCAGACGCCGCCGTGTCAAGTGTGAAGGCAAGACCTTTCCCTGCCGGCAATGCGTCTACTACCTCGTCCCACATCTGTGCCATTATCCTGCAAGGAAAAAGAGACATAATGTATCTATAAAGTAAGCGCACGCATCTAATGTTACACAAAGTGGGCCTGTTCTAACACTGCAGTTAATAGATCTCACGCCGAACTTACCGATAGTTACGCCAAGGCCCGAAAAGTCATCGAATCGTTGTTCCCCTCGAGTTCACTTGATGAACTCTCCTGCATGACCCGTCAGCAGTTGCTGATACGACTGCAAGCTTCCAAGGTACCGCCACCTGTTACTGAGACTGAACCGCAGGATCATCTGCAGGTTTTGGAACCATCGGTGGAACAGAATTTTACTTGGGATGAAGTATCCGAGACCGAAAGCGAGACGTCGCGCGTGGCAGACGATGTCAACGGATTAGCCTTCTCACGACAATCGCTCAATGCCTCATACCTGGGTATATCCTCCGTCCCTACAATTCTAAAAGTCATCGCCCATCTCTCTCCTCATGTGCAGCAACGAGTTCCCAAAGGCCTCGAAGCTTGGCGGAGTCCATCAAGCCTGGCTGGTAGTCCGGGCGACATAGCCTGTCTGCAAGTGGATGAAATCCCGCTTATAAACGCCTACTTCAGCCACGTACACCCTGTCATCCCAATGGTGGACGAAGTCGACTTTCGCCAGCGCTATCTTCAATCTAATACGGAAGAGGATGAAGCTGGGCCATGGCTCGCACTGATGAACATGGTGCTAGCTATGGGCTCAATGGCATCAGACTCAACCCACTTCAGCGCGCACAACCCTTTCTACAAGCGAGCTCTACCTCATCTAAACATCAACTCTTTTGGTTCCGGGCATCTCTATATGGTGCAAGCATTGGCTCTGTATAGCGGCATGGTTCTTCACTTTCTCAACAAGCCGAACATGGCAGTTGCTGTCATGGGAGCAACACTACAGATGGCCGTTGCTATGGGCTTGCATAGAGTTCAAGCTTCGCAGGCCTCTACGAATGCAGCGTACCATCCTGCCAATGGCTCAACTGCCACCCGAATACGTACCTGGTGGTCCATTCTGTGTCTGGATACGTGGGCCTCGTCCACATTGGGGCGTCCAAGTCACGGATATTGGGACCCGGCTATAACGTTGACTTCGCCCATGGCAGCCCTCCAAGATCTGGTAAGCCACACTGATCGCTTTATGATGCCTCTGCTTAGACGCATTGCTGTATACTAGGATTACGGAACCATATCCCTCGCCGCCAGTGAAAGGTTCTGCAGGATTGCCACGCGCGTTCAACAACGATTCGCACGGTTACCTTTAATAAGCCCCGACGAAGTCGACGAATTCGATCGCGAACTTATTGTCTGGAAAGACTCGTTACATATGTTCCTAGCTCACCGTGAGCAGTGTCCGCCAAGCATCAATACTGCACGTGCGATTCTTTGGTGGCGATGGATCACGACTCGACTTACGCTCTACCGTCCAGCTTTATTAATAACAGCGCTGCGACAAAAGTCCTGGGGACAAGAGAATACCCGTGAGGCGACCCACGCTCGAAAGTGCATACAGATCGCAAAAGAGGGAGTTGACCTCATGGCGCTGGATTGGGTTTCGAACCAGTTCCTCTGCTGGAACAGCGCTTGGAATCTCTTTCAGGTGTCATTAGCCCTCGTTCTGGGTCTCATGACGGACAAACAAGAAGCAGGTAACTTAAAGTGCTATGACTCAGTTTGTCAGGCAATTGAGTTATTTGCCCTGATGGAGCCGCTTGACGCTGGCTGCACTCGCAGTCGGAAGCTTCTTCAAGGACTGTTGGATAACACCAAGGGTGCGGAGGAAAACACTGCTTTCCCGACGCCTGAAGGGCTGGATAATTTTATACTCGACTATCTCGGTACAGATCTAGTTTGGGAAGATGTGGATTGGCTAGGATACCTTTAGGATGAGTGTCAGCTCAGAGAATGGGGGATCCTTGACAAGCCTCATTGAGCGATGGAGATCTCTGCACAGTATGGGTATCTAGGCCTCATATTGCCATTCAATATTTACTGCTCTACAGTGAAAACGCTATATACACGAAAACAGAAACTCTTCAAGAGCTTAGGCCTTAGCAGTGGCACCAGTAATGGTAATAGTATAGTCAAGACCCTTCGAAACTTCAGCACTCAGATCAAAGCCATCATACAAGATAGGCTTAGCAGGAGCATTGGCAACAACAACACTGACATCGTCACCAGCCTGAACAGGAACAGTACCAGCGCCATCCTTAAGCGTAACATAAGAAGACTCGCCGCCCTCGCGGTAGATAGCAACAGTAGCGACGAACTCAGCATCAGCAGAAACCTTGACCTCCAGTGAAGTACCAGTGACGTCGAGAGGAATGATGTTGGCGCCCATGTAGCGAGGTTGACGATCGGCCTTGGGCTTGTAAGACCCCGTACCGGCAGCTTCCATGCTGGCAAACGGGATATCCGCGCGTTGCTGGAAGAAAACCTCTTGGGCGGTAGGATGTCGGATATCAACGTAGGCCATGCGAGCCCAGTAGCGACCGACGATATCACCAACAGTAGCATTTTGCGAAACGCGAGCAAGAGTATGAAGAGGTGTCTCGTTGCTTTCCTTCTCATACTGCAATTGTAGCTGTCGAATGGTATCTTGACCCAGACCAGCAAAGTCATCAGGATTGTAGGTCAAATACGCCAGGAAAGGCCAAGCTTGGTAGTAATTACCAGTATCGACGGATCCATCGACAATGACCTGATGAGAGTCACCCAGAACCTTCTTAAGCTCGATCTCAGTGGGAGAAGTCTCCTGATTATGGTTCTTTCGCGCGGGTGCGCAAATGTCAGAGGTCTTGTATGTATCAGCGACCCAGTTCGCAAGGGTCTCCCACCAAGCACCAGTTCGGCCCTGGTTCACCCACGCTTTCTGATGATAATGCATTCCATGACCGTACTCATGGACCGTAACACCCGGAACGGCAAGGTACTGGTCCACGACCTCAAGATACGCCATGCCCGTTGCCTGATCACTATGCATCACACCCGCCGCACTGCCCAAGTCACCAACAGTGTAGACATTAGTCTTGTACTTTGGTCCTGAATCAGTCTCATCGTTGAACGAAAGACCTGGCGATCGCCACTTTAGCGTTTCGACGAAGCATTCGTATGCTGCTTCGAGCATCTCGAGCGATTGGGCGGTTGCATCGGCGGAACCAGCGTAGATGCGGAAATGCGCTGAATCCTTAAAGTTGGACCCGCCGGGGCCGATGTTGGGATTCGCGGTGTATGTCTCTGCTGCCGCCGGGGCATCAGCTGTCTGGGTCACGGCCTGGGGGAGCGCGTGGGCGCCAGCGGCGAGGAGGGTTATAGTCGCAGACTTGAAGAGACCCATTGTAACGAGTGAAGAAACGAAAGTGATTTTCTAAAGATAAGAAACGAACGAAAGGATTGAAAGTAGCTGAGGTATCGGGGTGACATTCTGGGCGATCATGTTGTTTTTATGCTTGGTTCAAGCTTAACTGGGACGTGCGAGACGAAGTTCCTCGATTGGTGGACTTTTGATGTTTCGGTTCATAGCGGTTTCAATATGGAGTTTCAGAACAGGGGAGTTTCTATGTTTAATTGTTGATACGGGAGAATCTGTTTAGGATCATCGTGTTGCCAAGAGAAATTGGGGCTGTTTGATTGCCCAGTGGCATTGACGGGTTTCATCTCGGGGTATTTTACACCGAAGTTTCCGTCAAGCTTCTAGAGCCCAACTGCCAACGTTCCGAACGATAATGTGAACACTATATATGATGGAAGTAACAGTATCAATTAAGCTTAGATAGATTTCGGGGTTGAAGCTTATTTGACCTCGATTGTTGATCTGGTGACCAGACACTTCCATCACGTCATAGCCGATGATTACCCGTCGCATCACGCAATGACTGGGTCATCCGGTCATGACTCCATCTCACAACCCATCGACTCATCCTTGTTTCAACATCCCCATTACAACGCTCTCATACAACCCCGACTCAACATGTCTTCAGAACGCGCTGAAGACGCGAGTCAACAGCCTCTTCTGTCTGAACATCGCCAAGCAGATCACGATGCATCCGCGTCGCGGGGTACGTTCACGCGTAACCTCGGCGCCGTCGAAGCCTTCGGTATAGTCGTCAGCATCGTCATCGGCAGTGGAGTTTTTACGTCCCCCGGCTCAATCGACACGAATGTTCCATCTCCGGGATTAGGGCTGGTTATTTGGTTGATTGGTGGTGTTTTGGCTTGGACGGGAGCTACGACGTTTGCTGAGCTTGGGACTGCTATTCCGGGCGAGGGTAAGCTTCACACTGGTCATTTTCGTGGAGGTTGGCTAACAGATGCAGGTGGTGTTCAGCCATATCTTCAGCATATATATGGCGATATCTGGGGTTTTCTCGCAGCGTGGACATGGATCGTCACCGTCATGCCCGCAACACTAGCAATCCTCTCCATCGTCTTTGTCGAGAGCGCCTACTCAGCTGCAGGCGTGATAAACGAGGACCACCGCATATCGCACAAGCTTCTCTCAATCCTAGTTCTCATCGTCATGAGCGTCGCAAACTCCATCAGCACAAAAGCAAGTACTCGGCTCAACGGCTTCTTCGTGGTTCTCAAGTTTGTGAGTATTCTTGTCGTGGTCATGGCTGCGCTAGCTGTCGTCGGCGTTCACGCTACGCATCCTGATAAAGAAGCTGGGGGAGGTGATTGGTTCAAGAAGAATTGGTTTGAGTATAGAGATACGTATAATCCGAATGGACCTGATACAGATTGGAGCAAGTTGAGTCAGTGGGAGATCTTTGGACATTACTCTGCTGCGCTTTATGCAGCTCTATGGGCTTACTCTGGGTGGGACAAGGTGAGTTACTGATTGTCTCCTACACGAACTTGCGCTGATGCAATCAGGCCATATATGTTTCGGCTGAGCTTTCACAACCTGCCAAGCAACTCCCTCTTGCTATCAACACCTCAATCCCAACAGCGATCATCTGCTTCCTCGCCGCCAACGCTGGATACTACGTTCTCCTCCCGTGGGATGTCGTCAGTACCACCGACAGCGTAGCCGTCACTGCCCTCACCCGCCTTTTGGGCCGAGGCTTCGGTATCGTCACGGCTGTACTCATCTGTCTAGTCGTTGCAGGTTCTTTACTCGGCAACTCATTCGTCGCAAGCCGCATGTGCGTCGCTGCAGCAAGAAAGGCTTGGATCCCTAGTCTCTTCACCGTCGTTGGCCGAGTCGGCGTTGAGCCTGATGCTGAGGAAGCCGACGAGTCTGAAGATGAGTCTACAAAAGAAGCTGGAGACGCGCCCATCAACGCTGTCATCCTTTCGGTTGTGCTCGCCTCATTCTACATTCTTTTCGGAAGCTTTAGAGCGCTTTTGACACTGAATGGTCTGGGAGAGTACTCTTTCTTCTTCCTCACGGTTCTCGGTGCTATCATCCTACGATATCGTGAACCTGATCTGGAGAGGCCTTATAAGACCTTTTCAATCAACCCAGTAGTGTTTGTGTTGGTGAGTGGATTTGTGGTTGTCCGCGGAGCCATCTTTGCACCCGCTCAGGCGATTGTCATCCTTGTTATCTGGGCTTTGGGCATTGCCTTTTACAAGGTACGACAGTATCTCGCCACAAGGTAGAGACGACCATCAATCTCGCGAGGGAAGAATTCGGATTTGTAGGGGATAGCTAGGACTTCTTTTGTCACAATGTGCCAATAGTGTGACATGTCGATATGGAGACGAGCTTAGAATTTATAGACGATACTCACCAATTGAGAGCTGATTATTGATACAAATAGTAATTCTTGATTTCTGGGCGAAACATCATTGGTATGTTGAGCGGATTGAGTGGTCCGAGCAAGGAAAGAAATCACCCTTGCTGGTGCATTCTTAAGACGACATAAGGACTGATATTTGACCCTAAAGGCTCTCTGTTATCTGCTATCATCATAATACTACATAGTCTGAAAAGGCTGTGGCAGGAGTACGTGGTTCTGACCAGTTGTCAAAGACCCACGGTCCCCCTCCTGACACCTTGCGGTACTGCCAAAATCTTCCAGCTGCGGCAATGCCATAAACCTCGTCTGGGTTTGGTTCATTTACAGCGCGAATCGCCCATGTCATGTACAGCCGTGTCTTCAACCTCGCCTCTATTCGTCCCAAGGCAGTCCGTCTCCTCTTTACCTCCATTACTAGTCGCAATTGTTTGGTAGCTGGTTCGTCGTCAAGCTGACGTGTTTCAACAATAGCAAAATCCGGGTATAGGTAAGGGCCCCTGAGAGCAGCACCCGGATTCCTGAGTGATGGCTGGGGCGCGACAGAAAGACCCGGAGTTTGATAATCGACAGAGTACACAGATAACTGATATGTCCACAGTGGGTACCACCATGCTTCCAGATTTTGCTGGGTAGCAATGCTGAGAAGGCGCGTAGTTGTCTTGAGAAATCGTTAGTTGCATTGGGTCACGTACGAAAGGACTTACTTACAGGGTCCATTTTTTAGCAATGAGCACCTGGAGACAAGGATAAAATTTCGTATATACCGAAGTAGATGTGAGAGAGTGCGAGTTGAGTGAGATGCAAACTCAGAAAGAGTAGAGTCACTATCCAGTCTTTATAAAATTGCATCACAATGTAGCTAACTGATATGTGATACGGCATTCTCAGTCATGTATTTCCCTACCACATCGGGGTTGGCACGCAGACGGTTGCTAATAACACGAAGGTAGTCATGTAGTGTCTTAGACTCAGGCCTAAGTCAAATGAGTGGCTAAGCACTTGTTTGAGGCATGTGATAAAAACGAAACAGTACGTCGACACGGAAGAGGGGTTCAGATAAGGTTAGGGCTCAGTCCGAAAGCAAAGAGTACATACCAGGACATGCATTAGCTACCAAGTCTGCTTCTCGGAAACATCCTAGAAGAGAGCTTCGTGTAGGGACTATTACATTCCGATTGTTTCTTATATTCTCACACCATGAATCTTCAGCTACGGCGAAAGATGCCACAGCAGTAGTACTCACCAGTGTCCAGTCGCATTGTGGATATCGTGGTCATATCGTCCGATGCTCACGCATACAGAAACCAAGGTACTTGTACTAAAGGGTTCCCCTCCGTGATACACAACTCAGTCCAAAGCCTATTTATTTTCTTGATATTTCTTCTATCGAACATAAAAACATTACAACCAAGCACAGAATATCCATTTGTATGAGATTCCTCTAGTATGGCCCAGGTGAGTTTTGTCATATCAAGAGTTGTGTCAAACTCAACAGTTTTCTTACCTCCTTTGTCATTTCTAGTTAATTAGTGGGTATATTGCGGCGCCTCTTGCAGGCATTGGAGACCTCAATGATCCATTAGATGAAAATGGTAGCAACTCTACTGTTAAGAACTTTGACAGGATATTTGAGCGTGTTGAAGAAAAGCTCAATAGGATACCGTTGGAGGAGCAGTACTGGAGTATCTCGGTCGCTATCAAGGACAATGAGCCGGTTCTAGTTGTCGGTATCGTTTATCAGGGGGGCGAGCGGCAACCTGAGGTTCCTGCTGCCCTAAGAGACTTGTATCAAGATCAAGTGGTGGAGAACTTGCCCCTTATGGTCGATGAGGAAATCGAGCAAGGGCTCTTAGTCTAGGAGACGGAGGGCTGATGTCGGTAAACGGAGGTAGCTAGCCATCTAGAAGACAGTATCTTCTTCTGAAAGCATTGTTTCAAGTCTATAGACTGGGGCAATGTTGAATGCCTATATCAAATTGATCCGATCCAAGAGGGCATCCTGTAGGACGGTTGGCTTACATGCCTTGTGTTTATGCTCACGAGATACTGAGAAGTGTGTGTGTTCAAAAGTCTTTGATCGGCATTTTGCTAATCCGAGATATGATCGTTGCCCGCGATTTTAATCGAGATTATCGTATATGGGCGACAGTCTCATCGCTTCAAAATTAGATACCGCCTCCATAACGGATACTTCTTTTGCCAGTGTCTACATTGATTCAAGAACATACTCATGTGAATCAAGAAATGCAGGTGATGTCCTTGTCTGGTTGGTCATAGTCTAAGATGTCTAGAACATGAGAATGTTGTAGTCTTGGCTTCTGATTCGCTTCTCAGCCAGTCACAGTTCTACCACTGTTGACTTGAATATGCTTGTCAGAAGTCCTAATCACATGCCATCCATGGATCAGGGCGTATGCGTTCTCGTTTACCACATCACCTATCATCTTTGTAGCTCCTGCTTTCTCTTGTGCAAGGCGCTCACCTCATACAGTTATGGAATTGTCATGATGCACACACAGCATATCTGATGATCATGGGATCCAGACTGGTCTGTATCACTCCATCACATTCGCAATGTAATGCAGTAAAGTTTGAGCCAAACGTGTGTCCTTGGCAGTCTTACCAAGCTTCAATCTACCCATCACACCACTGCATTGTTGAAAGGATAACGCAAGATATCACATTTGCACCGGATCTCAAACCATGAAATAAGGTTCAACGGCAGCTAGGAGATATTTAAATCACCGAGTGACGAGGAGTGGACATGGCTGATCAATGACCGTTAGAAGAAGGTGGTTTGTATGGGGTTGTGGAATGTCTGAGACACACACCTGAACCGCTCATGTCAAGCCACAAAGTCCGGGGCGCGAGTCGCGTCCACAGGAGCTAGTCTGAATGCCGCCTTGAGGCTGTTCCGAATCAATAACGAGCGTTGCCACCCCCGCGCAATGTCCTAGCAGTATTTTAGAAGAGAATACAGTGAGACGCGGGCTGCGACGGCGGCCCTGGTCTTTCAAGGCTTATAGTCCAACGTTTCTATGGTTACAAGATGCGGCACTAAGATAAGGTGCCAGAAAGTCAAGGTTTTAACCAAAGGCAAGCAACCAGCTAAGATTATTCTATAGGGATCCTGGGGCTGCATCCTGCGTAAGCCATAGGACGAACGCGTGTCAGAGCACGCTATCCCACGTTCATGACCATCTGTCATGCATCAACGAAAGAGTTTTCACAAACTAATCTTGGCCAGGTCGATTGAGACGCTGGTCGCCGATTGGTAGGAAACTTAGGCCTGTCACTGTTATTACAGCTGGACACATGTTCAGTTGTCTCTGCTGTGATACCTCGTATTCCGATCCGGTCATGTCAACCATTCACTGCACCGTTATCCAGCTAGCCACCTTGCCAAGATACTTCCGTAATTGGCTAGTTTTGGGTAGGGAGGAATGTCTATTTGTGGGTAACATGTGCGATGCCGTTCACGGCCCGAGCCACTCTTCGCAATTGAGTTTCGTCACGTACGTTACCATGTATGTGACGAAACATGCATCTTTCAGCCAGCCACCTTTTCCTCGGTCTCTAAAACTGACAACGTCTGGAATACGTACCTCGAGATAGCGAACACCTGATTACTCGACGTCATGAGGGATCATTTCTGACCATCAGCAGTGACCTCCCTCCACCTACTCATCCACCTCTTTCCCCCTTCCTTGCCTTTTCCTGATCTCTTTTCCTACAATGGAGCATGCTAGGTTCATATCACACCACGTTATGGAGCGTGTCGCGCCTTTAGCTCCCAAGCTTATGGTCAATATCGACCCCAAATGGGTGAAGCAATTCCGAGATGATTGGAATGTTTGCTGTTCGTTTGGTTTCAAGTCCTCTTCAGCAAGCGTAGAGTTTAACGTTATAGCATGGGCAAGGAGTACGTAATATCCACGTTGCGCACCGCGGTGGTGGCCGTGACAGCCTCAAACTGACCTTGAACCTCTTCAGCTCCTCAGCAATTTCTGAATATCCCATTCGAGGATGTGTATTCAATTGCCGCCAGCGCTGAGAACATATTACCAGGCGGTAAGTTTCATGCAACTCGAGTCTCCTCCACATTCGCTTATTATTCTGTGGTAGATGAGATTGTCCCTAGTACGAAGTCAGTACCCGTAAGCCTTGGTGATACCGTCTTCCTCGCTGAAGACTGGACCATCTCGGTCGTCGAGCCCCCGGATCCTGCCGCTGCAGGCGTGTTCCGGTTCCGTACCAAATCAGACGGGGATGCATCAGCTATCATAATGAAATCCATGCATCGGAAAGCCCAGCCTGTTTACATTGCTGGGCTAGGAACTGACCCCCTGCCAACAGGGACTTACTCTATCCAGCCCACAGGCAATGCCTGCTTTTTCTTCCTACCCCAGCAAGAGGGAACGTCTTTTTCATTGAACGACGTTTCCAATCCCAAGACGGTCAAGTATGCAGGCAATCTTCCCATGACTATTGTCTACGATCACGGTGGTAATTGGATAGTCAACAACGATGTTGAATTAGACCCAAGAGGTCATCGGCTATCTTCTTTCAGCTGAGATTTCGGCAGATAATTCAGGAAGTTTGAAGTTATAGCAAGGATACCAAATACTACAACACATAAGAAATGCTGCCTCTATTCTAGCTTGAGTGTATAGACTTGAACTGATGCCAAGACTGGGGAGGTCATGTCTCTACCTAATTCTTTCATGAGCATATTCTCTTCTTCCATCCTGATTACACCAAATGCGGAGTGTTGCACCTGATCCTTCTTAGAAAGAAGCCTAGAAATTCAACAACTCTTCTGCCTGCTTCTTTGTTGTAAGTTCTCGTAGGCCTATGCATACGTTCTTTTATGTATCTCGACTAAAGTCAACATCATTGGGGCAACATGTCAGTATGTCCGAGCCATTTGTCGCAACTACGTAGGAGCAAGGGGACAAAGTCACGGACCTTGAGGTCCCAAGTCTGTATCTCGTAAAGCAGGTCTATCTCCCAAGCACGAGGTAGTATTGAGTATGGCAGGGATACTAGCCAGGTATGTTTATCCAGTAGTTCGTGCGGCGATCCGTAATCTCATATCTCAGCTTAGTTCTGAGTCCAGTCGCCGTCATAACCGAGCTTCGCCTCATTCTTACCGGTCATATCGACCTCCTTGACTTCACCAGTAAAGTCAGAGATCATGGTGCCGGTTGCGGTACTGGCCTGGAACCAGACAGCGACCTTCTCGACGGGGGTCAGGTCCTCGGAACCCTTGGGGAGAGGAGCCGCTGCGCTGAAGTAGATGGGGGCGAATTGGCCATCAACGCGCTTGTAAATGACAGCAGCGGCGCCGCTGGTCTGGTTGATAAAGCGGAAACCGCCTTTCGGGGCGTTGGGGTCATTGTTAATGTTACCATTAGTCCAGTCCGGAGGCAGAGTGTAGCTCTGACCGAATTTAATATCAGCGATATCGGTAGCCGCGTTAAAGATGACTTGCACGATCGATCAGCGCCTTGACAACCCTGAGTTGATCTGGTGAGTTGATTTACTTACCTCCATTGTTGAACGCGTCCTGACTGGCAGCAATGGCGTAAGAGTTGGTCCACTGAATGGTGATATTACCAGCAATGGCTTGAATACACTGTAAGAATAAAGTACTGTCAAGGGAAGATGTCAAATGTCTTACCGTGGGTTGAGGCAACAACGTTGTAGTTGGTCTTCCCTCCAGCCTGGACACCAGAAGCAAAGCAGAGTTTCCATCCCTGAGAGTTGAACTGCTTCACCTTGTCATTGGTGACCTTGATCCTAAGAAAGTTGGTAGTCATCTTGATGAGACGGCTTTGAAGCAAATGGGTTTGAGAATAGAAATATTTGGTAGATGCTGTGTGGCTGTTTGTGATGAGTACGAACTGTTCATTAACAATGTTACCAGCCGACCTTTATACTTCATTTGACCCCTTCTCTGTATCACCAGTACTCACACTTTCTAATTAGACCATGATGCTTTGGGAAGTTCAGCCAGCCTCTAGTATCGGGGCGTCACGGTCTGAATTGCGACATAGGCGATTATCTCGTGTTGCAACCTTTCGACGTCCTGTGGCTGCCTGAACAGGTAGATCTTGGTAGAGTCGATAGGCGGTGAGAAGATGACTTGAGAACGTTTTAGACATCTGGAATGTGATTGAAGTACTCCGCACAGAGTTTGTGGAGTGGAAGTGATCTTTCCCGCCAACCTTGGCAAGGCACGATTGACCTCCAATAGTGACACAACGCCAGTCAAGCATACGCCACTTGCGGGGGTGAGCTTATATCCTATCCCCGCACCGCTGAGCGATCTGTAATCATTTCAGCTTAGCGGTGACTTCCATCTCCTACCAGGTGACCTAACTTTAGACCCAAGACTTCAGAGACAGGAATGAAATAGAAATAAGGCTTAAAACAGACAATCTTTGAAGCCACAAGAGAATTGATTGCACTCCGGAAAAGGGGTTTCTGGTGAAATTGTGTCCATCAGGTCATATCACCATGTCGTTTGCAGCTACCTGACGGCCAAGTCCATTGTTGGTTCTCGAGTGCGAGGCTCAAATGGCTTGTATTGGAACTTTCACTGCTTGAGTCTCTTCACGGTAAGAGGCAAGTGTGATCTATGTCTCCGTGTCTGTGAGGTAGTTCCCATTATGTAATGAAAGGGCACGTTGTCTCAAATATCCGTGCCTCCAGATATGTGACGAGGCACCACCACTTCTCAATCAGACAACCTTCCTTCCTTACCTTGCTTCCCAACTCAAGCAACATGGCGCCCCCAATGCCCCTCTCTTTCCTCGAGAAAGTCGTTGTCTCGAAACTGAGGTTCCCGCTCTATGACCATCTGGAAAATCCCACCAAGGTCTATTTCAGCCTGGGCGCTGTCGATATCCTCGATCGCGATGGGACCGTTACTAACGATCCAGAGACAGGTTTTCCCATCGCGATCACCAAGGAAACGGAATTCGCCATCGAGCTATCCGCAGAGGGTCTGGGATTGATCCCAACGCTCACCCCTCCTTTCTCCATCACTGCGACCTTGCAGAACGCCGACATATTCAAACTTGAATTTGCAAGCCCTGCAGTGATGCAGCAAGTCACGCTTATCCAGCCCATGGTCCAGGGACAGCTAAAGTCCCTCCCTTGGGTTCTTGATGGCCAACTGAGATGGCTCCTTCGGGGATCCAAGGAAGACCAGCCACAGTATTATCATAACATGGCAGTTGAGATCTATGCGCTGCCAGAATTATTACCGCCGTACTTTGAGAAGCAGGGCATACCGCTTCGGCTCCTACGGCTCCCATGGTATATTCCTGCTTGGATGCAGCAGGTCGAGCGGTCTCTGGAACAGCCTGCTGTTGATTGGCCCTCGTTTGTTATTCAGGCTTTAGCGGCAGACGCTCAGCTTGAGTATAAAGATTTCAACGGAGCGAGTCAATACACTACCTGGGATCCCGAATGGATCGGAACTGCTTTAAGGGCTGGCCAAAGCATTGTCAGCTGGCTCGACCTTTGGCTCTGGGACCTGCACAACAATACCGCTTCGGGTGTAAAGCGTCCTATAGATATCTATGACCTCGCCACCCTCTCTCAGGTTTTAATCGGCCTTGGGTTGGATTACTCCAGGGATCGAACAGGGATGAACTACTTGACACCTTTTGGCTATATCAACCCTACCAACTTGATCGGACGTGTTGAGGAGCCTCCTAACCCGGATAACCAAGACAGCATGTGCAATAACCCACTATACGCTGTTGGCATCAAGTACTGCAAGGCCATGCTGTGTGAAAGATACTCTAATACCCGCTCATATCTGGGCTATCATTTTTTCCTCTCCGTCCAAAGAGACGATTCCCCTCATGTGCTTGATGTCTGTTGTGGACCACAGCCCGGGAAAACAACTCTTCAGGGCTATCTCGATTTTGTCATCGATACAGACGCGGGACTTTACAGCCCACCGAACTATCCTGGCACTGCTCAGGATATCATTAATGGCCCTGGTGTGAGTGATCTGGCCATTTCACGGGCTTTTGAGAAAAGACAAGACCCATCTACACAATTTCCCAAGACAATCATCGACAAGCTTAAAGCCTCGCTTAGCAGTTTCGGCACTTTGAGCGAACCCTATATCTCTGTTTTGCCAGGAGCATATAACATCATGGTGACATGGACTCTCCAGTCATCAAGTCACCCTGGCGAATTTATTACCATCGCCCTCTTCGCGCTTTGGTCTGAACAGTCAATCCAAAGCCTGTGGAATCGTCGTAGACGCTCCAGCTCCTCATGGCAATTCACATCAGGAGATCCTTACGACATTTTTCTTGATGAAACAATAGGAAGCCTCCGTATGTTCGCTGATCTGGAGCGCCATTATGTTGTCACCATCCAGACAAGATATGGTAAATCTGACTCCACCCTGTCGGTCAAAGATAACATTCAAAATGTTCTATCATCCACTTTGCAACCACCGTTGGCAATCCCGGACTACTTCGACGGCATAGCCCACGTATCCGCCAACGTTGGAAAGGAAACCTTGATAACAGCCACTGTGAGTGAAGAGCTTCTTTGAACATCTTTTCTAGAAGTGTTGACCCGATATGCAGACAAGTAAGAATGGACATAGGGATATGCTTGGCTTCATTGTCCAGATCACGCAGGACAGGGGGGTAGGTTAAACAACCACCCTTCTCTTGCTCACGTCCCTCACTAACCATCATCCAAGATCTTGACCCTCATGAACACCGTCTATCAAGGGAACACAGCCACGTTCAGTTTCATTACTCGCGCTGCAGGACAAGCTATAGTAAAGTTGACACTGTATAGTGGCGATTTAGCTTCCGATTACCAGGAGGTGACGATAAAGGTCCCAGAATGATGGTTACAGTCTAAGAACTAAAGGTCAATGGGTAGACATGAGTTCTAGATTTCACTCGCAATCAGTTTCAGACAAAGATAAGAGATAAAAGTATATTCAACGATACACCATGCTAGATATCGCTAATCGCAGACAATCACTTTTCCCACTCACATTTGCCTAGATGTTTACCTACAGTTTAGATATACTTTTGAAAGCTTGTAACACAGTATAGAGCTTACTGCCAGTCTTTTAAGTTATATATAGCGATTTAAGTTCTTAGCTATAAGTCTTGGCTATAAGTGTGTTTTATCTCTTAGTAATAATGCTAAAAAAGCTGTCGTGTGAAATTGATAGAGATACTTATGAGCTTCTACCAGAATTGGTGCAGAATTCAATCGCTTCCTGTTGTGTGCTCACTTAGGTGAACTAATATCTACAAGCGACCGTAGCGGAGATTGTGCGGCTATTAATGCCAAGTATGGTAGCTTTCGCCTCACGCAATGCTCGTGGAGATGGCATCATCACAACTAGTATCTACTAAACCACAAAACCGATTAGATCCGGCCATAGTATTGGACATCGAGGTGAAATCTCATCGGAAGCATGTAACCTATCGTTATTTGTCAGAAAGATAGATGGTTTACCCCACGGACTTAACGTTGATGTGCTCGTTGGATATTTGACGACTTGACCAGGATGCGACCCAGCTTTCTGGTAGAGGCCGTGCCGTGCATGGCATTTGAAGGATCAGCATAAATTGTGCATCCCCCGACACTTCGTCGCAACAATGATGGCAATACGGGCTGAGTCTTGGAATAAACATGTCTAAACCACCTGCGAGGAAGTGGTACCATTGGTACTCACCAACCGACACCCCAGAGGAAAAGAAACTCATCTTGAAGCTTGACCTTCTACTCGTCCCTTACGCATTTGTGCTCTACTGGGTAAAATATGTCGACCAAACCAACATCAGTAAGCTCAATCTTCAACCTCTAGTGGTATCTTTCACTGTGACTGATCCCATCAGATAATGCCTACGTCTCTGGCATGGCAGAAGATCTCGGTTTTCACGGCAACGAATTAGTCCAGTTCCAAACAATATTCGTCGTTGGAAACGTCGTCGGTCTTTTGCCATTTATATACCTCTTCCCTCGTGTTCCGATGCACATCTTAGTTCCCAGTCTTGATCTCGGTATATCACCCCATCATACCCTGCTCAACTCTCTACTAACCGTGCTACCAGGATGGGGTATCTTTACACTCCTTCAGTACCGCGCAACGAGCTACGCAGAGATAATGGCCTATCGCTTCATGGTTTCTATCTTTGAAGCATCCTACTTCCCTGGCGTTCATTTCGTACTCGGAAGCTGGTACAGATCAGATGAGATTGGCAGAAGAGGCGGGTTATTTTATATCGGTCTTACGCTTGGGACCATGACAGCTGGCCTTCTCCAAGGTGCTGCGACGCAATACCTCGATGGCCATAATGGCCTCGCTGGTTGGAGATGGAACTTCATCATCAACGCGATTATAACCTTACCGCTTGCCTTTGTAGGTTACTTTCTCTGGCCTGGGACACCAGATAAGCCGAATCGCTTGGTCATGAAGAAGTCTGAAATCACACTCGCAAAAGATCGTTTGGAACGTAACGGGTCAAAGGTCAGAAGTACACCCTTTTCGTGGACATTACTCCGCCGCATCTTCACGAGTTGGCAGTTCTACATCCTCGTATTCTGGGATATTCTATTCTTCAACACCAGTGCCAACACAGCTGCGTTCCTCCTCTGGATCAAGAGTTTGGATCGCTACAACACCACCAAAGTAAACCAACTAGGCTCCATCAGTCCTGCTCTGGGCATATTCTTCGTCCTCTTCATCAACTTCAGCGCCGACTTGTGGATTGGCAGACCTGCTGCCATCACATTAGCTTCCGTGATAAACTTTACTGGCCTTGTCATCCTGGCAATATGGAACGTCCCCGAAGCAGCAAAGTGGTATGCTTACAGCGTTGGCTACTCCGCCGTCGCAGTTTCGTCAGTCCTATATGGCTGGGCGAATACCATTCTTCGACATAACAACGAGGAGCGAGCTTTGACGCTTATTCTTATGACGGCTATAGCTACGTCGACTCAAGCTTGGATACCACTTCTTGTTTATCCTACTGTCGAGGCACCTCGGTTTCCGAAGGGTTATGTTTACTCAGCCGTCATGGTTGTTCTTCTCGTAGCTATGACTCAAGTTATTTGTATTGTTTATGGGAGTCATGGGTATGTTTGGATCCAAGATGTGTACAGGAATGGAACTAATGCTTTTGCAGGGAAAAGGTACGCACCCGGCGGCGCAGTCTGAGTGAAACAAGTGAGGATGGTGAGATTCAAGCCCCTCATGGGCTGCGAATCGACAAAGATGCTGGGAAGCATATTCAACCCTCCACGGTGGCAGTGTAGAAGCAAGGTTCAGGATGGTGGTCCCCCAGGTAGAGAGTATGAGGGAGCTATTCAGAGAAAACAATGGGCAGTGTGATGGAACGGAGAGTGTTGAAAGTATAATCTCTTTCACTGCTCTAGTTCTCCTCAAATTGCACTGAAATCAGCGGCTCTTAGCTATACCTGGATAATCTCGTAAAATCCCGTATCGTGTCCAATTACCATAGAAGCCCCCGACTAGCTCATGATCGTGGCGTCGATAGGTGAATCTTCCAGCCTTATAGCTCAACACAAGCCCAATTCGTCGTTAGTGTACCGGCCGATCGGCATACCAACAGTCAATAGTCTCTCACTAAGATCCGATGGTTCCAGATTTACGAAATTACAAGCCCCCCTCAGGGAGCAAGAAAACACAAGACCTAAGTTTAGGGTGATAAAATAAACTCTACAAAAGGTATCCTAAATTCATACCAAGTTACCCAAATCTTTTTATCAGTTATGCTTAAGGCCCCGAGTTTTATTTCCTCCCCTGGGACCCTTGCCCACGATCTATATAACGAAGATGGGTTCCCCAGTCTTGGCAACAGTCATCACACTCGTTTGCTCGCCGATCAATTCACCCGTTTCCACGATGCGTTTCTCACTTCAAACCCTGTCCCTTTTCGCCCTCTCCTCCCAGGCAGGCCTCGCCCTCGCAGGACACTGCAAACCATCGCCCACTACAGCAGCCGCTGCAACCACCACCACCACCTCCATCCCCGAAGGAACCCCCATCAACGCCGTCCTCTCCGACGGAAGCGTGGTAAACACCTATCTCGACAATGTCTACCTCACCGACCAAGGAGACACCCCCGCAACCTTCATCCTCGAGCCATCAACCGGTCGCCTCACGACGTACATTGGCGGCACCAAATTCTACCTACAAACCGTCATCCCGCTTGGCCCTCAACTCTCATTTCAGTTCGACACCTATCAGAATATCGTCAACAACCAGTACCGATACTTTGTCAAATGCGCGGTCGTCGCGGGCTATCTGTCGTGCGAGTCTGAAAGTGGTTCGACGCCTATTTATTGGCACATTGAGAGCAACAACATTTTCTATGGCAATGAGAACGTGATCACTGGTGTTACTACTGCCCAGTTCAAGTTCCAGTAGCGTGTGCTATAGCGTGACTTGGCTAGGGGAGGAAAGAAAACTTAGGACCTTAACCTAAGGTAAGAAAAATATCAGGTAAATTTAGCCTAAGCTTAGCGTATTCTTTGCTAAGTTTCTTTTTATACTTTATAGTAAGGTTTAGTATTTTCTTGCCCCTTGAGGCCTGGGTGGAAAAGCTGCCTGGCAATCAGTGATATTTTAAGGAACACAAGGGCACTGGTGCGTTGCGCGAGGGAAGAAAGACCTTTTATCGGCTGGGACTCATTGAGCCTGATTTAATTCTCATTCTTTGTACATAATTCAAGAATTAATGTCGCTGTTTCAACAAGTGATTGCGCTTCTCTTTTCTCGCTTCCATCTCCCCATTCGAGTCGAGTGCTGTGTGGGACTCTTGAGCCTTGAGTACTGAGCCAATTATGTCCTCTGTTTCTTTTGCTTCTGCTCAGCCATCATTCCTTTCTCCTGCTCTAGAGCCCTCTGCCCTTCTCTTGTTCTCTGCAGTGGCATCGTTGTCGTGGTACGCCATCCAACCGGACAACGGCTGAACAAGCTCTCGAGTGCTCTCGCCAACTGGTATTTGCCACCTGCCATACCCGATTAAACCTCCAATCATTGTGGATAGATGGCGATCCTCGCCATCTATGACCTGAATAGGTAGCGTTGCAACAGCAGGGCGCGAGTATTCATGGAGGTGACAACGTGGCGGCTGGTTGTCTCCACGTTGGCCGAGAAAGTGAAGAAGCCAGCCACCGCTCAAATGTCCGCTCT
This sequence comes from Fusarium brevicatenulatum, assembly GCA_013363135.1. Taxonomy (NCBI): domain Eukaryota; kingdom Fungi; phylum Ascomycota; class Sordariomycetes; order Hypocreales; family Nectriaceae; genus Fusarium; species Fusarium brevicatenulatum. The sequence goes on along the minus strand of JABEEJ010000305.1, from coordinate 30,704 downwards.
CGTCCACTTCGAGCATTTCTCCCCAGAAGGTATCCTACTCTTTCGGGTCCTGTTTATCACTTCCAACGTAAGGACTCCCCTTGGTGTAGCGAACACCTGCTTGTAGCATTCTGTGCAGAAAGTCTGAAAGGCGATTAACCGGTGCCTCCAATTCAATCCTCATGTGTCTCAATGTCGCGAGCTTTTCTTTCAGCTTGTCCCAGTCCGCCGCCCCTCCTAAAAATTTCGCACTCCTGGAAATGCAGATCTTCTTAGGGCCTAGCTCCCGATGTTTCCGAGCTGTGCAATATTGGCCGAGTAGCAACAGAGCGGCCGATGTGATGTCCTCAGGCGTGGTATGCTCAAAGTTGGGCATAAGAGTGCCCGCCAAATTTACACCAAGTTTAGTGTTAACCGCCTCGGACAAGCGGGTCGCCACCAAGGTTGGGTCATCGAGTTCTTGATTGTTGAAGGTTGTGATAGCATTTTGCGGGTGACGGAGGTATCTGTAAATCAAGGGTCTCAGCTGTGCCAGAATAGCAAGCCACATATTATGTATCCGAATGGTAATGCCAGAGTCGCTGTCGTGCATTTTTGCCGCAGCCCAGATGAATCCGTTTTGACAGGGCACTACCTCGGTAGCGACGCGAGGTATCTGAAGTTTAAAGACGTCTACACTTCTTGTCCAGTCGAGACGGGAGACCCGTTTGAGAAAGTCGTCCCTGTGGGAGAAAACGTCGAGGTCTCTTGTTCGTATTGGTCGTGTGGGTTCGTCCATGACCGCGACGTAGAAGATGTTTTTAAGTGTTGAGAGAATATAAAGTGCTTTGTTTGGGCTTGTTTCGGTGCGTTGTTGATGACGGGGATGATGCTGAAGATGAGATGATGAGGGAGGGAAAAACATTGGGGGAGTGACTGGAGAAATGGAGTTTGAGTATGCCTTCCGTCGGAGGCGCAAAAGACTTGCCGTGCTTTCCATTTCGACGGGACCCCGAGAAGAAATCTGGTGTTTTTAGAAAGTGCTGTCTTGACTTCTTTCTTGTCTCTGATCAATCCATTAGCCTACCACGGGCAAGAGTTGCAGTAACTAGGGGAGGAAATAAAACTCAAGATCTTGAACCTGACTGATAAAAAGAACTAGGTAATTTGATAAATATTTAAGGTAAATTTAAGATACCTTTTATAGAGTTTATTTTATTTCCCCTAAAGTTGGGTCTTGTATTTTCTGGCTCTTAGAGAAGTGGATATAAAAAAATGGATTTTTGGTGGAGTCTAACCACCGACGTTGGACGAACAGGGAATCGAACCCTGGACCACTCCCAGATGCGAGCATCTGATGGACGAAACTTGCTAAGGGAGTATTATACCACTAAACCATTCGCCCGAATTGTTGAATTGCTGTCCCAAATCTGTGACTAGATTGTGCGCCCAATGCTGATGCCCTTGGAAATTAATCGGGTATTGCAATCACCTCTGCTACCTGAAGTGGTAGCCATTCAAACTTGGTGGTGCTGTCGGAATTTCTTGGACTTCATTTTGAGATTGAGTTTTCCGCCGGCGGCTTGATCATGTGCCACAGACATTTATGGTTGGGAACGTTTGGGTGAACGTTGGAGGCTGGACCGTTGCACCAGCGATTTTGAAAACCTTGACCACCAGCGTTGCGAGGTACGAAAATGTACAACAAGCCCCAAAACTTTTACGATCAACACAGAATCATTAAAAATCTACCAGATAAATACAAAAACCCGTCTATGAACTTTTCCTCACTGCGCAGCAACCATCGCCGCAGCAGGCTTAACCTCCACCTCCACCTCCCCCTCATCAATCTCCATCTGCAGGGTAATCTTCTCCCAAACCGCCGACTTGCCCAACTCCTCAAACGTATCCTCCACCACCCTCGCCGTCCTCTCCACAATCTCCTCCACATCCTCCTTCGACACGATAAAAGGCGGACAGACCAAAAAGTGATCTCCGCTGTACCCATCATACCCGCCATTAGCGTTAAACAGCGCGATCTCGTACCCAGCGCTCATCCCGCGCGAGTGCAGCAGCCCGTTGAGACCGAGATCATACGGGAAGGGTGTCTTGGTCTTTTTGTTGGTCACGAACTCAACGGCCCAGAAGAGCCCGCGCCCGCGGATGTCGCCGACGTATGGCATCGGGAGTAAGCGCTCTTTGAGCTTGGTGCCGAGATACGCGCCCATTGAACGGACGTGCGATAGCATGTTTTCGTCGCGGATGATTTGTTGGACTTTGAGGGCGGCGGCTGCGGCTTGAGGGTGGGCCATGTAGGTTTGACCGTGGGCGAAACCCTTGCCGCTCTTTTGGAACGACTCGACGAGCTTGGAGTTGATCATGACTGCAGAGACGGGAGCGTATCCCGCGCCGAGACCCTTGCCGACGACGAGAATATCGGGAACGACATCTTCCTGCTCCCAGGCGTGAAGAGTACCCGTACGACCCATTCCACACATGACTTCGTCTAAGATCAAAAGAGCGTTGTACTTTTCGCACACAGCCTTCATGGCAGGAAAATATCCCTTCAGCGGCATAGCACAACCACTCGCCTAGATACATCACATCAGCGCATTTTCGAGAAAAAGATAAGAGTCGACTTACACTCCCTCCAACAGTCTCAGCCACGAAAGCGCAGACCTTCTCAGGCCCGATCCTCAAAAACTCATCATCGAGCTCTTGGGCGAGACGCGCAACATATGCCTCGTCGTCTTCACCGTCGCGCTGTCCTCTGTACGGACTACACGCCGATACACGCGAAGAGTTCTGCGAGATCAACTGCACGAAGGGATCTTTTCGTACTTTGAAGTCGCCCAGCGTCAGCGCACCGAGCGTAGCGCCGTGCCATGCTCCTACACGAGCTATGAAGTGGCTTCGTTCAGTCTGGGGAATAGCGAGGTGCGAGAAGTGCGTTTTCGCAAGCTTGAGCGCGACTTCGACAGCTTCAGATCCTAAACATCAATCAGTACCCCGTCATCCACTCTTCATACGGAAGTTTACGTACCTGAACCGCAAAGAACAGCCTTGGACATCTGACCATTCGTAGACTCAACAAGAAAATCCGCAAGATCTTCAGCTGCCTGCGTCTTGTAAAAGCCCGGGTGACAATACGGAACACTCACAAGCTGCTCTACAACAGCTTTCTGAACGTCCTTGTTATCATAACCCAGACACGCAACTGCCGCTCCACTCGTAGCGTCTAGAATCTTGCGCCCATCGCTAGTGTTTAGATAAATACCCTTCGTCGACTCAACAAGAGCCGCGGGATGTTTCTGAAAGTTTTTGTAGAGGAGACTGTTTGTAGGCGCCATGATGTAATATCGAGATGCTGATGATTTGAGAATCCAATGTGCCGTGTACCTTTCTTATATACCTCGATAATACCAGAGATGCGTTCATCGCTCTCCTATCTCTTGACAGTCATTGACAATCATTGCGAAAATGTTTTCGATAGGGCCCAAGTCTCCGATGTGGCTGGCCAATTTCCAGGCTGAGTATGTAGTGTAATGATCCCTTTCTGGCGGGCCGCATGTGTGCTCGGGCCACAGACAGAAACAAGGCGGTGTCTTATACCCAGCCTCCAATCACTCCCCCCTCATCCACATTCTACGGCATCTGTTTGATCTACGTCAAGTGGTGAGACACGGGCCAAGAAAAAACTATTTGCTCTGCTGTCTCATCTCAGCCGCAGCCTCAGCGTCGATCCCTGCTGCTTACAGCCCGCCCTTTGGGAAGAAAGCGGCACGGGCGGTTACACCCAGAGGCACAGACAGCTTACTTTAAGGGCTTTCCCATCTTTTGCTCCTCCCAACCTTTTTCATCTTTATCTCTTATTGGATATTTGATATCCTCTACGTATTATTCTTTTTTTGTTGAACTGCCGAGAGTGGAGAATGGATATCCCGTTCAAGGATGTTGTCTTTGATACGTCAGATCCTCATGGATCAGCCCTGTCGCTTCTTCCGCTCCTGTTCCCCGATCGGAAGATCGACGACATGCGTATTTCCGCATTGACTCAGGGAACGACGAATGGCGTGAGTGTTTCCATCATACTGAGCTACCCAGGAACACGGAACTTTGTTTGCGCTAATGCAAATACATTTGCAGCTTTTCAAGGTTACGGTCGATGCATCCACGGCAGATTCTGCCACTGCAGATGCAGTGCTGATCAAGGTCTACGGAGATGGCACGGATATCACCATTGATCGCGAGAGTACGTACCCCTGTCTGTCAATCTCGTCTGGAACTTCCGTCTTGGATTCATGTCTAACGTGACATGTCGCAATAGAGGAACTCACGGTGCACAAGCTCCTGGCCGAGTGTCAACTGTCTTCATCTCCACTGGTTCGCTTCAGCAATGGACATGCGTATCAGTTCATCTCTGGGCGAGCCTGCTCTGAAGGCGACATGTCTGAGACAAGAATCTTCCGCGGCGTCGCGAGGGAGCTTGCTCGGTGGCACGCGACCCTTCCAACAGCGGACCCTGAGGACGTCTTGACCTACAGACCGGGCGTTTGGTCCACCGCGAAGAAATGGCTAGACGCTATCTCCAAACATCCTCACCGATCACAAGCAGAAATTGATGATTTGCATGAGAAATTCAAGTATCTAGCCGATGCCTTGTTGTCAACTGACACGTCGGAGCCCTTGGTGCGTCGTTGCATTTTTTTTATTTTTTGCTTGGATGGTACTAAACCCGCACAGGTTCTCGCTCACGGCGACCTTTTGTGCGCAAATATTATTGTACAAGAGTCGGGTGACGGCAGTGATGTCGCATCAGTTCGATTCATTGATTACGAGTAAGTCATATCCTGCGCTACAAATGTCCCCAAAGCAGAGACACTGAACGACCCCGAGACACGCCACATACTGTCCTCGGGCCTTTGAACTAGCAAATCATTTCGCTGAATGGACCGGCTTCGACTGTGACTACAATCTGCTCCCCAAGACATCAACACGACGCGCTTTCATAGCAGAGTATCTCACGACCCACGCCGAACTCTATCGGGAGCACGACATACCGACTGTCAATGATGCTGCTGTGGATCATCTAATGCGTCAGGTCGACGATCACAGGGGCTTTCCTGGGTTCTACTGGTAAGTTGTCTCACAGACAGATAAGAGTGTGGTGGCACAAAGACAAGAGCAAGACACTGATTTACACCGCCGCGACAGGGGTCTCTGCGCTCTCATCCAGGCTGAGACAGCGACCGGAACTATCGACTTTGACTACGCGGGGTATGCGGCCAAGCGCTTTGCAGAATACGAGAGCTGGCGTAGTGTGCGGGAGGGAAACAGCCCGTCTCTGCCGCTGAGGGAGCAGGTCTGGTCAATGCCGTAACCCCCACGGTAAGGCATCAGCGGGCGAGACACACATTCAATGCCCACCTTAGCTAGAATGAATACCTACGTAGACGAGAGAAAGAAAAGTCAGACACTCTACCTAAACTTGATTGGTCACACGCTGTGTAATGTATGACTCGTCTTTAGCCAAAGGGATCCTCTGGCACGCGCACAGCAGCACATGCTGGGTCATGATTCGTCTACGTAGACTGTTCCTCTTTGAGAAGAGGCGCTTTTTTAACTCTCTCCTTGCTTGGGGGAGGGAGCTGACGAAAAAAAGAGCCAAGCTTAGTCCGATCGCATGATCTAGAACATGCGTGGGCCGTGCGAGAGATGATCGACGGGGAGAAGATATCGGAAAATTTAAAAAATTGTCTTTAGATAAATGAGGCAAACAAAGACCAACGTTAGAACTAACCATCTCACCCTGCTCTCCTCAGGGCTTTCCTTTTGTACATATCCTCTCACAGGGCATTTCATCATGGCGGTAGCTGGTCGTTTCCTCTCTAGCATCGGCGCCGATGCTCTGTGGCGGTCAAGCCGAGACCTGAAGATCCTTATCCTTCTCCGCTTCATCCGCCTCCTCGGCTATGGAGGCACGACGCTCGTTCTGGCGCTGTATCTCAACGCGTTGGGATTTCAGGACACGCAGATCGGTCTGTTCATGACGCTGACGCTCGTGGGTGATCTTGCTATTAGCTTTATCCTCACTTACGTCGGCGATCGTGTCGGCGTTCGATTAACTGCTATTCTTGGAGCGCTGTTGATGAGTGCAGGCGGTATTGGATTTGCGTACTTTGAGAATTTCTGGCTTTTGCTGATTGCTAGTATCGTCGCTGTTATTAATCCAAGGTATGCTTTTGCCCCTTGGTGAGAGTGAGAGGGAGCTGACGATGTAGTGCGAATGAGATTGATCCGTTCAAGGCAATTGAGGAATCAGCGATTGCTCGTCTTAGTACGGCGCATACTTGCAATGACATGTTTGCATGGTGGTCTATGCTGGGCATGTTCGGTACAGCAGCGAGTAATCTCCTGACAGGCTGGCTCATCAACGCCCTCGAAGACAACGGCATGGAAAAGCTAGATTGCCACCGCATAATCTTCCTCAGCTACGCCGGTATCGGCCTGCTCAAACTCCTGTGCTCACTCCTCCTCAGCTCCGAAGTAGAGCAAATGCCCCTCCAGAAAGAATCCTGCTCAACGCCCCAATCAGGCATCCTCACACCAGATGAGGAAATGTCCGATGATGAGACTGCTCCTCTTCTGGAGGATAATAGCTCCGGCTACGGAGCCGTTTCTGAAACACAAGTTCAAGTCCTCGCTGCAGCACAGGAGAAGCGGCTCTTCACTCCAGCGTCTTTCGCTTTCATGTGGAAGCTTTCGCTCGCACTGATACTCGACTTTGTGGGCTCTGGTCTCGCACAGATCTCATGGATGACATATTTCTTCAAGCGCGAGTACGACATGCCCGAGGGAGCTCTCGGTTCTGCAACATTCACCGCCGGCATAATATCCTCCGTGCTAAACCTCGCATCGTCACCACTGTCACGCGCCATCGGACAGGTGCAAACCATGGTCCTCTGTCACACAGTAAACTCCATTTCTTTGCTGATGGTGTCTGTGCCTGGGAACAAGTACATCGCTCTTGTGATCTTCATCTTTAGAATCGTCACGCGCGAGATTGATAATGCGCCTAGACAAGCCTTCATATCAGCGGGAGTTTTGGACCATGAGAGGACGTCGGCTATGGGTGTTGTGAATATTACAAAGACGATTGGCAGTTGTCTTGGTTTGTACATCACGGGATTGTTTGCGGGCTTGGATAAGTTCTGGCTTGCGTTTATTCTCGCTGGTGCACTTAAACTGTCCTACAATGTTTTGATCCTTGTATTCTTTTGGAAGAGGCGTTGAAAAGTGTATTTTTGTTATTGCTGTCACTACATGTCTTGTATTTCCGCACCTTGCATAGATAGAATTGGTTGATTACTGTATCTCGATGTCCATATGGTAGTAAAACCTTGACTCTACATGTTTCTCAGCATTTGTGCTCTGATAAGGTCCATTCCAACGACCAGGTTCTAGTCGTCATATCCACGACATGCTGCGATACCGCTCCGTCGTATCAGATCCATTTCGCGGAGTCGGTCCACGCTGAGCCGCTGTATCAAATGCAATGAAACATATCTAGAACAACAGTAGGTGGCCTCAAACACATCTGCCGGCTGAACTCACCGTTCAACATGGTATGGTTGAGTGCCTGTACAAGGCATTGGATGCATTCCCTGAATACTGCATTTGCATCAGTCGAATCACTCCTCACCACTGACCGCAATATTGATCTGACTTCAGCCGTCTCTGCATGCATATCGAGGTTCCTTTGCTGATCTATTTCAGCTGAATTGGGCCGAACGTGGCTTGCTGACATCTCCCATTAAGGATGTGATTGATGCCATGCACTCATTACATCAATATCACATTCGTAAGCTCCAAATTGGTATATTCTCCTCAATTCTGTCTTACATGGTGTGCATCTATAATACCCCCAGGTCCTCTCCCATCTCTTACTCTGATCCAATCTCACCATTCTCTCCCTTTGAACCACTCCCATTGGTCAATCCTTCACCATGGAGCATCTCCTCCATCTTGACACAGATGTTGTCTGTCTCCTCGCCAAGCTCAACTCCTATGACTATATCATCGTAGGAAGTGGTTTCGGTGGAGGTCCCTTAGCTGAACAGCTTGTATCCCAACAATATAAAGTCTTGCTGATCGAGCGCGGCAGCGTCATCTTCTCCACCCACGTTCTCAATACTTCGCGCCCTTACTTCAACCGCGGCGCAAGCAATTCCCCCGAGGGCAATGAGCGTGTGTATGACGCTGTGAAAGCCAAAGTCCAATGCACCGATCGCTCTGATAGCTATGTCGGCGGTCCAGTGTATTGTGTCGGAGGACGATCCAATCTTTGGGGCACTTGGATCCCAGAGATTGGTGATGAGACTCTCGGTGCATTCTTTCCGACTGATGTTGTTGATTACCTCAAGGGTGATCTTGTTCAAGGATACAAGAAGGCATTCAGGTATCTCACTGACTCGCAGCCTGGTGATGTCATTTACCCAGAGGGTGACGGCAAGCATGAAGTCAGTGCTTCAGAGATCGGCGACGCAAATCAGATGTTGGAAAATGCCCTGTCTGGATCAAAGTTCGATCTCATGCCTATCGCAGCGCAGTTCAATGCCCCGGCACCATACAAGTTCGCCCAAGGTGCATACAGCACTACCTTGAGTATCATCAATCGTATGTACGCCAACGATCAGTATCTCTCTGTTCTGCTCAACACAGAGGTCATCGCGGTTCAGCACACTGCCAGCAACACCTTGTGAGTACATTCTTTTATCGACCGAAGCTACCAACTGACGACGAAGGCGTAGTAACAAAAGCGTCAATGCTCTCAAGATCAGAGACAAATCCACCAACACCATCAAAGAGCTCGACGTCGGCCGTGCCAAAGTCATTCTCTCCGCCGGCACAATCGGCACCGCATCCATCGCTTTGAACAGCGGTCTCGATCACCTCAATCCCCTCGTCGGCAAAGGTCTCATCGACCATAACGTCTGCTACGTGCGCTTCGCCAAGCAAAAGTCCGACACCGTCACCTCCAAGCCCCTCAATCTCAAAACACACCTCAAAGTCGGTGGTGAAGAATGTCTCGTCACGGTGACGATCAATGCGAACTTCTTCTTGGCTGGAAGTTCTGCGACGCTCAACACGACGCACTTTTATCGTAGTGATGGGACCCTCATGAGTCCTACTAAGGATGCGGCTGATGAGAAGGAGAACTTCGACACTATCTGTGTACTGTTTGAGTTTGTTGGGAAGCTTGATGACGAGAATTCTGTGCTTAGTCTTCCGGGCTTGGATCCTGTGCTGGATATTCGTCGACCGCCGATCAAGCATGAGGTTCAGTGTGCTATGGAGGATATCATCCGCAGAGTTCGCGATGCTTTTGTTGGTGTGAAGCCAAACCAAGCTACATATGCTGACCCAGGAGTGTGCCCCGATCCTGGTCTCAGACCCCAGCATCTGGGCTTCGGAGTGTTTTCTCATGAGTGCGGAACGATGAGAATGGATGGACCGAAGGGGCCTGGTGTCGTGGACTCTAACCTCAAGGTCAAGGGATTGGATAATCTTTGGGTTTGCGATCTCTCAGTTCTGCCTGTTAGTCCCGAGGCCAATCCCTCGTTGACTTTGGCGGCTCTTTCGCTGAGGCTTGCTGAGCATCTGTGTGGTAAGAACCATTGAGCTAGGAAAGGGGGCTGTTCACTCCGTGGACTAGCGGGATAACTAGGGCGTTTGCATAGTTGTTATCTAGATTGATATTGGAAGGATCCATTCATTTGTAATCTATGGTGGCTTTGATGTCATTCGTCCGTGATCCCCGGCCGAAAACCGGCCATAGAGCGTAAACTCCAAACACATTCGGCCGAAGTCCGGATTTAGCATCACGAATATCCATTTATTTTCGGATCTCTGTATCCATACATAATGCGACCTGCATCTCTACACTCGTTCTTGGTTCACTGTTAAAGTAACATATCATCATCTTTCACTACACCAAAACCTCAAAATAACTTTCTTTCATTCCCTAAACATAACCATGTCCGCGCAACAATTTGCAATCAACCAGCCTGCAGGCTTCTCCAACCGCATCGAAAGAGTTGCAATTGTCGGAGTATGTTCCACGAGGCACTTGTCTTCTCACTCCTCTAACATCGCATAGGCTGGCGGTCGACAAGGTGCCCACATAACTGAGCAACTCCTCAAGACTGGAAAACATACCATCGCTGCCCTGACTCGCATTGGTAGTAGTTCCAAGCTTCCGGAAAACGTCAGGGTTATCCCTGTTAATTATGAAGACGAGGAGGCTCTCGCATCAGCACTCAAGGATCAGCAGCTTCTTGTCATTACCCTTGCCGTCACGGTCGACCCAGAAATCCACCATCGCATTGTTCGCGCAGCTGGAAAAGCAGGGATCCGTTACATCATCCCCAACATCTACGCAGCGAACGTAGTCATCGAGAACCAAGGTGCCGTAGATGACTTCTTCCCCGCTGCTCCGCCTATCAATCTGCTGGAGGAAATTGAGCGCGTCGGTGTCAGCTCTTGGATCCTTCTTGTGGGAGGCGTCTGGTTTGACTACAGCCTTCCTTCTGGAGAGCCTTTCATGGGGTTTGACATTGATAACCGCAAGGTTACCTTGTTTGATGACGGTGAGGCAAAAATCAACACTAGCACTCTGGCTCAGTTTGGTCGTGCCGCTGCTGCGATCGCATGTCTCAAAGAGCTTCCAGACGACGAAGACGACAAATCCTCAACAATCGCACACTTTTGCAACAAACCAGTATATCTCTCTAGCTTTTATGTCAGCCAGAAGGATATTCTGAGAAGTATTCAGCGCGTCACGGACACGACCGACGCAGACTGGGATGTCAAGTATGAGAGCAGCGCTGATCGAATTGAGAATGGCAAGGCGATGGGAAGATCTGGTAATATCATGGGACTTGTGCAGGCTTATTATTCTTTCATCTTCTCACCGGAGGGTCAGAAACTGAAGACCCAAGACAAGCTGCACAATGAGCTTCTTAGGCTGCCAGAGGAGGACTTGGATGAAGTGGTCAAGGATTGTGTTGAGAGGGCTGAGAACAAGTTCCGGCCGCTGTGACGGTAACGGGCCAATCATTTAGTCCATTAAGCGCCCACCAAGGCGCGGTATAGAAATACAAGCACAGTTGTGGAGTTTTCAATGTAATTTCAATGAGGCGTAATCTACTCAGACCAATTGCCAACCGCCAGCTGGCAGATGTGAGCGCACAGCCTGATATGATAACTGGCTACCAATCATTTGCAAGACACGACCTGGTCAGCAAACAACGGATGCGACCAATTACTTCAGGTACCATCGGCGGCGCCATTTTTGAGACGAAAAAGTCCAGCTTGAGCATCAGCTTCCTGGCCAAATTCTGCATTGCTTCCAAGTCTATCTTGTCCTACGCCCTTGCCGCGAATCTGAATGCCGATCGTCTTTTCATAATATCACACTATGTCATTCGGCTTCGGTGTTGGCGATTTCATTGCCACGGGAGAGCTATGCTGGAAGATCTACTCTCGAATATACAAAGTGTCGCGCGACGCCCCGGAAGAGCTACAGGCCTTGATTAAAGAACTGAGCAATCTCTCAACTTCAATAAGTTTGCTTAACGAAGAGCTGCAAGATAGGGAAGAGTGGATTAGACGGGCAGGAGAGAAACGCCTGGAACATACATGTAAGGTCATGGGCCAAGCCAAGGAGACGCTCGAGAAATTAGATCGGCTTGCGAATAGGTACGCCGAACTGGGCACAGGAGACAGCTCGGGAGGTTCAAAGCGCTCACTGCGTATTCAATGGAATCGAATCAAGTACGCATTGGAGGTTTCTAGCATTAACGAACTGCTCGCGAAGGTGGGGTCCTGGCACAAACAATTGATATAATCATTAACGTTATCTAGTTAATATCCCATAACTTCTACTTGTCTCTTCTTTTACAGGGCGCTCAGAAGTAGGTCTTTGCTCCATTTGGGAAGAAATAATTATTGACAAGCAAGCTCGTCCCTGGAACGCATTGAGAAACAGCAAACACAAACTGACATGAAGTTGGAAGAGCTTCGGAAACTCATGATAGGCGATCGCATTTCGCGCGAAGGTCCTCTTTTGAAAGCTCCGTTGGATGAGGAAGATCGAGCAGAGCTCAGCGCAGCATTCTTGAGAAGTGCAGAGATTGGTAACAGGCCTTGGGCCTCGATTGGGATCGATGACTGGCTACAAGCAGGCAAATGGTGGTTGCTAAAGGTGCCTGATGAATCAAATATTCCAACACTATGCGAACTAACGCTCAACAGATTCGGTCGCAAATGAACCGTGTAGGTGAAGGGACTAAGATTAGAGTTCATGCCTATGTCAACTTACTCAAGGCATGCTGGATACTGGCCGACATCGTCTCGGTTCATCCACAACGTATGCATTTAGGTGCGTCTGGCGACAGAAGAAACGAAGACATCCGAAATCTGAGTCAGGTATAGTAGTTTACAGATTACTCAGGCATTAGCGCTCCTGCTGATTGTCGTAGATTGCGAAACGAAGCTTGGAAAACTTTCCTGTTTTCGAATTTCAGCTCCGCGATGTTGAGGACAATACCATAAACATATGGCCCCAATCGCCACCTCTAGGAACGACTACACCTCTTCGGCAATTAGGCCTCAATCGTGATAATCTGTGCTTGCAGACTTCACGCGGAGAAGTTTTATTTCAGTGGTATGAAGGAACTATGCACTCGATTTGCTCTTCATATATCTGATCAATTTCATAGTTTCGCAGTGATTAAGGGAGCTGTGGGCACTGAGAGTATTTCTGAAGAATGTTTTCTTATTCTGGAAGTGCCGCACCAGGGCATTTATCTCAACGTTATGCTGAAAAGCTTTGTCGCACACGATATATGTACGATGAAACGTAAGTATCGTACTTCCTTTGAGAACTAAGAACTAATATTAAATTTTTCTTCCTTCAGTTAAACCTAGCGATAACTGTGTTTACTCCGAACTAGATGGCGTAAAGCTATTCTTGGCATCTCTGGCAAATAGATTGGGGAGCACAGTTGCAATCCTGAATAACCAAGGCAAGGGGTTCCTTTACTGTCACTATTCGCTTATTGACTTGTGTTAGACTCTGATGCACTGAGGGCGATCCTATGGGGATTCAAACTGTTCTCGTTTACGTTGAAGCCAGAATTCTTGACCGTATCAATGGTTCATTCCATCTCCGTGCTAGCTAATTGGCCGAGTCGAGGTTGGAACTGCCTCATGCTTCCCAATTACGACACTGGCAACCCAGCCCCATCCGACTCGCTTGCGTTGTCATTGCGGACCATCATTAATAATGTTGTGAAGGGGGTCTACCAAGACAAGAGCCCAAGGTCGGAATTTCTTCGCCGAGACTGTCTAGACGCTGAAACCCTAAAGCTGGGGACCTTCGTTTGGAAAGTTATCTGTTGGCATTGTGAGAAGTTCGCGGTCATGAAGTTGATACTCAAAAGTTTCAATTTTGAAAGACTTATACACTGCGATGCCTTGGTTCAAACCGCATTCTTACGACTGAACCGCAATTTTCTGAACCATATGGTGCATTACATGAACTACAGAAACAAATGGTGGTACCCTGATAATGTACTCATTCTGGTCGAGGCTGCACTGAGCTCGGACGATATCCGATATCTTTCACTAATTCTCGATCACGTTTCCCCAGTGGAACTCTCTAAACAGCAATCTACTATCTACCAGTTAGTGTATTGCAGCAAAAATATGGACTATATTGACGCGCTGCTGCAAGTCATCCTTCCCCGTCCAGCAGACATTGCAGCAACCCTCGCATGGTATCTCAGCCATGGCGATGAACAGAGTTTTCGAGACTTCTTACACCTGGTCGAGGGCCGGGGCGGCTCTTTCCGAAACATACCACAAAATGAGGTGGATTTCTCGGATTTCTGTCCTACCTTCGTGGCGGGGTGTAGTCGTTTCATTGAGACCCGACGCTCTGACACTCTGAACCTCTATCTAGACTCTCTGGAGGGTCTGGGTATCAATTTTCACAGTATCAAAAGTCTAGGGAGCGCCGGTTCCTTTCAACAGGCTGTTCTTCCAGCATTGGTCTCACCAGATCCATCATTCCTCCGCATTCTGCTAGAACGAGACGTCATAGTGGCAGATATGCCTATACCATGGATAGGCGGCTGTGGTTGGATGTCATATCCACATCTTTCTATGCCACATTGGCCTCTTTACTGCTCTGTTGCACTTGTTTGCGACACAGAATTCCTTCAACTGCTGTGCCAACATGGGGCGACATCACAACAAGAATGCAGGGATATAGAAGACCGACAATTCGCAGGACGAGAAATAATTGATCATCTAACATCCCCGTCAAGTCTGGAAGATGCTCGATTAAAACACATCGATGCAATCTTGTCTTGCCACATACTCGTTCACATCGGAATCAAAGGATACCACTGCCACCGCCACAACACATCAATTCTTTATAGACACTGGGGAACTGGGAGCATAACAGACTATCAAGAGACGTGGAGATATATGGAGCGCCTTTTGTACCTTGATGACTTCATAGCTAGTTGTTCAGGTCCATGTAAGGGGATCCATAAGATGAACTGGGAAACCAAGCCTAGCGTACGGTCGAAGATGCTCTCTAGGTACACAGAGTTTCCAGACCATTATCCTAAGCATCTCCGGACACAGAGGAGTTGGGATATATGGCGTAAAGACGCACTGCGGATTTTGACAAGTTAATATGAGAAGCTTTGGTCGTTAGATCCGAGATATGATACCCCTTAGATGGGTTTCCGTTTGCCGTTGCATGTTTATGATCTCGGTATCCCAACATTAGAATGTTTCTGTAAGGTAGTTTTCACATATTTCGAACCCAGTGGTAGATCCAACACCGGTAGTTTTTATCTTCATCCGATGAATAACTTTTGTTTGGAATTTTGGAAACTCTGATGAAGTTGTCAGAGCTCGTGTTGAGAGGCCTGACAACATGTTCTAATCACCATAACATGCTTCTACAGAGTGAAAAAAGATCAAAGAACTCCTGGAGCTCCACATGGATGTTGATCCTGAATATAAAATATCAAATAGGAAAGGTTTCCTTGTCACTACCGGTTTCTATATGCCCTGGACTAGTTATTTTAGACTAGTTCCCCTACGACTCTCATTCCATGGTTTTTGACTCGTGCCTTATATGACTCGACAGCTATCGCTATCCTACTATAAGGAAGTGCTGAAAGTAACAGTACAACAGTGAGTACCGGCAAAGCAGTAGCAAAGTAGACCCAGAAGAGATCATGGCCAGGTGAGTAGGCATCAGACATACTGAAAAGGCTAGAAACCCATGCCAAAGGCACAAATACGAGTGCCAGGAAAGTCAGACGCTTTGTATTTATAGCTTCCAAGATTGACCGTCGAGAGTCAAGGAGCTGGACAAGTGACGTTGCTACCATAACCATCTGCTCCAGAGATTGACTATAGTCGTGGAGTTGGTCGCGAAGTGAGTTGATGTCCTTGAGGACACCACTCCATACCTCCATGTCATCGCCGCGCTGTATATGGGAGCTGATGACTTCTCCTAGAATGTTCAACTTTTGGTGGCTGCTCTTGCTGCGCCTTCTCCATCGTTGCAGATCAACCAAGACTTCATCATGCATTCGACCTGTCTTGACTTGATCGGAGTACTCGTAGTACTTCGAGCAACGGCTAGTCAGGTACGTGTAGATATTCCATTCTGATAGGGTGATGTAGATGGGGTAGTATCCAATGCCGAGGATACTTGGCGATTTGAAGTCTAGCCCTGGTGGTGGGCTCGCCCGCAGGTAGTGTACGATGTTTTCCATCATGGAGGTCTTATCCCAAGTCTCGCTGGAGGGCGACTTTCTGAAAGATGAAAAGGTCTGCGGTGCTCGGAAGTCCTCGAAACCGCCATGCGAAACACTTGCTTGGTACTTCGATACCCGACCATCAAGTGATTGGATAACAGATGTGACAGGAGGGTCTACAAGGAAGAGACCTACCAGTGTTAGAAGAGAGATGGTCCTTGGAGCGATTACTCACAGATACGTATGTCTCCAACAGTCCTTATGATGAAAGAGCAGCAAGTTTGGGACAATGCCAACCTTCCACCAGGAAGAGTGACCAACCGCCGGACATTTCGCGGGACATTAGACTCGGTCTTCAGAGCATATGGCACATGTGTCAACTCCTCATCTGTTCCCTCCAGCGCAATGACCTTCTGGCAGTGGAGATGAATATGATCTCTCGTCGCTATGACAGACGGCAGGGTCGCAAGTGAAGGTGGCGGTGATGATTCCTCTGGGTTCTCAAAACCCACATGGATATAGTCGGCGAAGAACAATGGATCAATGTCGAGTTTCTCACCGAGAGATATTATGATGCCAGGTGAGATGTTCTCAACAAAGACAAATCTCGTTGAGCCTGATGGTGCAGTCTTTATAAGCTGGGAAAGCTTATTCTCCGGTACATCAATACGCTCGGGGGCCGAAGCCGTAGTTGTATAATCGAGGTATGTGATCTTACTTTCACCCAGACATTCGTGCTGCAAGTAATCTGAGAGACGAGAAATACATGGATTTGCACGAGCTCGAGATTCGACGAAAGATTGATAAGATGGGATAAGCATGACGACTGGTTATCAATGTCGAGACGATAACTTTTATGCGTCGTAATCTGATAACGAACGATAAACGGGGCCATGGCGGATTTTATACGCGATGATTAGTTCTACCGAATTCCAGCTTTTTCAACCATTTGGCACTGCCTTGGAAATTCATAGGGCGGAGTCATTCCATGTTGCACTTTCACGCCTGGTGACCAGACTTCATCGCTGGTTTCTGCACTTTATAAGCGGGGTAAGATCAACGCTCCGCGCCTTGATTTCGAACGGGAAACCAACGGGTAGTGCATCAGAAGACCTCAGAGCAAAGTCTATGCTTATTATAGTGCAATTTGTTCTTTAAAATGATACTGTTACATCATAATGACAGTCTCATCTTCATGCACCAAAGTGAACATAAGGTGCCCACTGCAACTGTTCTCCAACTTCGAGTCCCTCTTCTACACTCACTATATCCCGTCCATCCTCATATTTACAACCCTTCTTGTTCTCTTGCTTTTGCTCCTTGACCCATTTGCCTCTTAGCTCCCTACTCGCTAGAGGCAACCCACAACTCACACCCTCATCACTCAACTCCAAATTCCTTATGGTCTCATAAGTAGTCCTAGCTATATCCACACTGCATTGATTACTAACCTTCCATAGCGTGCCGATGATATTTAGAAAGCCAGCTAGTAGGCATGCGCTGATCAGATGGATACTCTCGCCAACCAGGTTATACCGCTTCATCTGTCTGGTGCCATAGGCAGAAAGATACGCAAGAAACGGCACAAATTCGCGAAAATCCATTTACTATAGGTCTGCAACGCGAGATGGATCTTCTTCCCATTCTTTTAAACGCAGATGACTATTGAAGAGATCGTTTTCATCGGTGTAGCCGTGACCTGCGAAGTGAAATATCTTGCAGTCTCATAGCTTCTCGGAGACCTCTACTTTCCGTGGTCTCGGTCGAGCGGTCTCTAAGCCGGCTACTTCGCATAGCTTTTGTACAATTCCTATCTCCTTGTTCGCATATGGTAGCGGTCCGCTCTCTGGAGTGTTCTGCATCCCTACAAGCAACGCTCGCGGTACAGCCGTGCTAGAGAACGATGAGGAAGAGTCCTTCTGGTGACCACGTATGATGGCCCTAATAGATGAAGAATAGGAAGAGACCACTCTATCAAGGACAGTTTCAGATGACTCTTTTCGATGATATCCTGCGGCATGTAGTGGGAAAGGCGTCAACAGGACCGTAGGTATACACCAGACATGTGGCCTACCTGCAAGCTTTGCGTAGTGGCGTTACTACATGGCAAAGACGAAATACACTGCTATTAGCCATTGTTCGCATGTGTATAACAAGATATTGCTTTACAGGAGTTGGTGAGGGCTGTAGCGGCCTGGCTAGAGTTGAGCAAAGAGAGAAAGCCGAGGTGGAGGGGGAGATTTGTTGGAGCTGCCTGACACTGCGAAACATATTGCAGCTACTGACAAACGCTGTGCAATTTCGAGAAGACCTTGCTTCTTTGTTTTAGGTGTGTGAGTGTTTTACCACCTCCAGTGACACAGGTGAACAGTGTCAGAACATAGCCCAGAGTATTAGTATCGCTTCAGAACAACACTCATCTACCCACCTCCGTGCGTTCCTCAAGCAACTTCTCTGACTAACATTAACGCATCTCATCACTCAACGCATTCACACAAAAAAGCTGCGGCACTCATCGCCTTCACCACCGGATCCCTTCTCTCATCTTCGACATGTCGGAGCCTTCAGTCGGCCCCGGTAAGTTCTTGGCCATCGGTAATTTCCACCGCTAACGAGCTCAGCAGGATACCAGGCCGGTAAGGTCATACAACTGCAAATAACCGAAGGCAGCAGCGGTTCTTTGGCCATGAGAGAAAAGAATATCTCTGTGGTCGTTGAGCGAGTGATAACAGAGACTATGTCCCCCGTCATGCAAGTCCGATTCCACGATCGCCTCGCCATTCTTAAGGTCTACGATCGTCGCTGCGGGACATACCTTCGCGAATGCCATGACAAGCACATCCCATGCACCGTCCAAGTTGAAACCGCTTACCAGTCGTTTCTCAATTCTGGTGCCATGGGCCGGTTCCTCGAGGAGATGGATCACGATGAAGCCACGTCGGAATTTCCTCGTACCTCAGCTGAGATTCGGCAGGGGCCCGACGGAATCGTGAAATTTGAAGCGGCGCTCTGGAGGATCACTGATCGCCAGTTCAGAACTGAGGCTGAGGTCTACGAGCGCTTGAAAGACCTTCAAGGTGTTTTGATCCCGGAGCTTTATGCGTTGGTACGCGTCGTTCCTCCAGGAGCTACTTCAGCATCCCCAAAACAAGATTACCAAACTGTCCACGGTATCCTCCTCCAACACATCCCAGGTGTCAATCTTGATGACATGATTGAGGAGAAATCTCGACCTACAACGCAGAAAGGCTGGACATCACTCATTCAGCAAGCCATTGACGCGACATATGAGATCAACAAGCGCGGTGTCATTTTATACGACAGCGCACCTCGTAATGTGGTTGTGGAAGCCTCAACCTTTCAGCCTTTTTTAGTTGACTTTGCGCAGTGCTTTTTCAAGGACAAATTGATTCAGGAAGCTGTCGACTCTGGTGTTGCCGGACAAGGTTGGGACGGTGATGTCGAATTCTGCGAGACGGCCCAAAAGTTTGACAATTGCAGCGCAGTCGGACGTTCCATGGTGAGAAGACTGAGCAAGTCTTTTGGGTTTGAGGTGGAGGTCAGATATCCCAAAGCAGGGGAACTCCTCCGCGATATCAAGCGTCAGCGAAAGCCAGAGGTCAAGATGAACGAGGCACTCCAACGCGTCGGAGGCAGCCAGGAGCCGGGGATGAGCCATCACAAGATGGATGAGCCGCTTCACGACATGGCAGTTCGAGCAGCGAAGCAACTTTAGTGCGGCCTGTCAGAGAACTGACTGTACTGGGTCTGTGAGCGGGACGCGTGCGCATTCTGTGTAGTTGCACGACAGCTCAGGAGTTCCCTGTTCGCAGGTTTATCTGGTGAGTAGTATCTTGTCAACCTATCTCTCCACACAACTAATGAGGGGGACCCAACAGTCCAGATAAGAAGAAGTGACAGGACCGGTCGATGGGAATGAATGGGTAGACACGCGGCAGGGTTCGCTGCTGGGCCTGGCCGGAAGTTGTCGTTGGTAACTTCAGCTGGAAACGTTCAAGTGAGGTCAATTAACAGTTCACGGGACTTTCAAGAACCATTTGATATACAATAAGCCTGAAGAGTATACATGGTAGAATAATCATAGGACGCTTTTGCCCGCGAGATTCATCTTCGACCACCAAATTTACCACGGACGATTGAAAATGTAAGCTTGTATATTTTGGTCTTAGTTAGCTCGCTACGCGTGCCCCTTGACCGCTTTGGGGCTAGTACTTTACCAACGCGCGGGACATGACGCGAGGGGCAACAGAGCAAGTCCCATTGACCGACCTTATCTCCTCGATCTTGTTCTCCCGTCTGTTAATGGCAAAGCAAAGCATTCATCACTGTAGCCATCCAGCAAATCCACCATGTCTTCCTCATCCAACCTTGATCCCGCAAGGGAACGACAACGTTTCAGGGTTATTAGACGAAAGGTTAGTACGGTCCACAGTATTGCATGCACCTGTGCTGACTGCTGGAGATATGCGAACCGTGCCATGATAGAAAGTCTTACTGCGATGCAAAAAATCCAACATGCTCTAGCTGCAAGTTGAACGGCATCGAGTGCCAATATAATATGTATGTTCTTCGAGTCGACGATGCACCTGAACCGTACGTTTAAACACATGAGTTTGGTGGCGAAGATATGCTTATCAGTGCAAGCAGAGGCGCCAATGAGACTGAGTCTTCACATTTCGATGGGCGCGTCGAGACAGCTGAGGGCACCTCCGACCGTATTCTTTCACTTGAAGAATTGAGGAATGAGTTGAAAGACTTCGAGGATGAAGGGAAGAAGCGCCGCAGTGAAGAGGATGATGTAGAGATGGTCGGCACCGAAGATCAACCATTCAATTTCAACACAATCACTCAAATACATCCAAGGGAGGGGTATAATGACACTTCCGACGTACAAGACGAAGATCCGAATGATGAGCAAGATAATGAGCTCCCAGAATTGCCCAGACTGGCCAGATTGTTCGATAATGACTACTCGAGGGACGCTCCACCGTCAGTTTCCGGTCTACCGTCGCGGTATACCCAGTGGCACCAGGAAACCATAATCAATGACTACTTCGAAGCCTTCAACCAAGCCACGCCACTATTCACAGAACTCGACTATGAAGATTATCACAACCACTGCAGACGGCAGGGTTCTAAGGATGACGAGGGGTGCGCCATCTATGTCATGCTGGCATTATCTCTGAGAAACGATCCCAGGAATGACTTCCAAGGAGATGACTGGAAATTGATCACGTCGGCCGGTAAATACGTGAATAACCACTTTGATTTGTCAAATGAAACAGGACTCAAGATCGTTCTGGGGATAGCCCTTTATTACATGACGACGTCGCATCTCGAACGGGCCGGGTTTATGCACGCCATGGCTGTCAAGATCGTCTACAAATTGGAATTCCATAAAATGTTCGGGGAGACCGTCAAATCTGTCTGGATAGCGTACATCATCGACCGAGACCTGTCACTGCTCACTGGAGAGCCATATCTGATGCAAGAGCATGATATTGATCCTTCAGTCACGGATCTCTCTGACGAAGACGGAGGTATTCTATGCAGCGAAGACAATTCCTTGCGTTTTGAGATCTTCAAGTTTCGCGCTCGATTGGCGACTATTCAAGGCAAGATCTTCGACTTGGTGTATTCAGTTCGCGCTTCTCAACTCTCTTTCGATCAGCGAGAAACCGTTGCGGATCGTTTGGACGACATGCTGGAGAAATGGGTTGAGTCGATCCCTGAGGCATTCAGGGGAGATACAATCCCAGGTTTCAGCCACGAACAGATGAGGTTCGTCAGACAACTACATGTGACGTATTATCACTGTATGTTCTGTATTCGACAAGCGACTCTACGAAACTTAAAGTGGGTGGACCGGTTATTAAGCTTCGGCGAAGCTCGCAAAACAGCGTATCCAGATACCCCGTTGTTGCCATCGAATTGGTCAGGATTGGTCACAGCTGCACGGAGGTGCTTGGACATAGGAAATAAGGTGGATAGTCGCGACAACGCATTTCGTTGGTAAGCCGAGCTATGCAATTAATTGTACCGTTCTATAACTAACAAGATCCAGGAGCTGTACTCATGCGACTCAAGCGGCCATGATGATACTGGCTGCGAACAACATAACACTCTCAGAGCATGATCTTCATGATTCAACTGAGAAAGATCAGCAGAGACTTCATATTGCACATGGCGAAGTCAGCGATCGACTGTACGAAGATCCAACGGGTTCGACCGAGAAGTCGTTCAACATTTGCGGGGAGCTTATTATCAAGGCCCGGGAGTCAGTGCGACGATTTAATGAGAGCAAGAGCATGGAGGGTTCATGAGATACTCAAGTAAGATATATCCATAAATTTGAGAATATGTAGAAATACGCTTATGATGATTTGCGTATTTTTGCTCTTCCTCTAGGAGAATATGGGTGAAGGCATCACGTGATATGAAAACTCAGAATGTCGCGTGGACTCATCTCGTACGAGAACCAGACCTTGGATTATCTCACTCAACACAAGTCGAATATGAACTGCACCAAGTTATAGCACTCAAAATGGAGGAATTGCCAATCAAGCCTTCGGGAATCTTCATGCAGCATGACTTCATCACACCAGAGCATGAACAAAAACTCATTCACATTTTCGAGAATGAGCTAGAGTGGCCAAACCGAGGGGGACGACTCTCACTTCACTACGGATACACATTCAGCTACAAAACATTTGGCATCGATGAAGAAACACCCTTCAAGCCTTTTCCAGAATGGCTAGTCCCTTTACTGCCGACAACCGAAGGCCGTCCACCAGATCAAGTCTGTCTTCAGCAATATGCCCCAGGAACAGGAATACCGCCTCACGTTGACACCCACGGCCCCTTCGATCAGCTCTACTCGCTGTCTCTGGGTTCACCGCTATTCATGCAATTTGCGAACAAAGAAACAGGCGAGAAGGTCGAGGTTGACTTGTTACCGAGGAGTATGATGCAGATGAGCGGTGATTCACGATTACACTGGACGCACGGGATCAAATCCCGGAAAACAGATACTCTTCCGGATGGAACAGTACGATTACGACAGATTCGATGGAGTCTGACATATCGTTGGCTTCGTGAGGGTGCAGAGTGTGAATGCGGGAATGAAAAGCTCTGTGATACGGCACAACGACGAAAAGGAATCGAGAGGGAATATCGATGGAAACAATACGAAGAAGACGCCAAGGCACCACAGTCTTAGTTCATTATATTCATGAGCTATTATTATATATAGTCCGCAGCGGGAGAAACATTAGAAGATAACTATCTAAGGCTTGGGAGAGAACCAAGTCTCCAAATCAATAGCCCAATCAACAACACCACCGAAGTTCAAGCTCTTGGCCCAGTCCGTACGCTTCTGCTTCGTCGTAGGTCCCATATAAGCAACCCAATCAGTCATACCCTTGCCCTTTGTTCCAAACGTCATGATATCCGAGTCCGAGTCCTTGTCATACCACGTCTTGGCCGTGACACCCTTCTTGCCCTGCTTGGCGTCGTACGCAATCAGCCGGATCTCCGCGTCGGAGAGGTATCCGGCCTCGCCGGTGCAGACGCCGGGCTCGGCCTCGGAGACGCTGAAGGAGCCGGTGAACTGGCACGTTGGGCCGGTGCACTTGGGGTCCTTCATGCGGAAGCTGCGGCCGTAGCTGGAGATGCCGATGACGATCTTGGCGGGGTCGACGCCGGCTTTGGTGATCATCGCGAGGGAGTCGAGGGTCTCGGTCTTGTTGACGTGGGAGCGGAGACAGTTGCCGTTGGGGCAGCCGGAGCTGATGAACTTGTTGCCGTAATCTGTGAGGCATTAGTATGAAATGTTACTGTGAGTTGAGGGAGGAGACATACCCCATTGACCGTGGAGGTCGTAGGTCATGTAGACCATGTAATCAACAAGAGGCGCAATCTTGGTAACAGGGAAAGGCTTGAGATACCAATACGCAGCAGGAAGAGCAACAGAGATAGTCTTGCCGCTCTTTCCAATCTTGTTCCTCATAACCTGGAGGAAAGCAACGTAGTTGGCAGTATCGGTAGAAGAACCGTCAGAGCCAGCGGAACCAGGATACTCCCAATCGAAGTCAACACCATCAAGCTTATGGTTGTTCAAAACAGTCATGATGTTGTAAGCGAACTTGTCACGGTTCGCAGGCTTGATAGCATCACGGTAGAGCTGGTATGTAGACGCATCAGTTGAACCAGCCCAGCCGCCGAAGGAGATGATCTTCTTGAAGCTGCCCTTGACTTCCTTGAACTTGAGGAACTGCGCGCGAACATCAGGTTGGAGAAGGACGGAGAAATCGGACTTGAGACCAGCGAATGCAAAGTGAATGTGAGTGTAGGGAGTGGTGACCTGGGAGAGCTTGGTGACGTCCATGTTCAAGCAGGGTCTGCCGAGGTTGTAGCCCTGGAAGTAACCCACGTTGAGGAACTTGGCGGGCTTCTTGGTGTTGCCGACGATCTTGGTACCGCAGTTGCCGATACAGCCGGGAGTGTTGGGCTGGCTTGTACCGGGGGCACCACCCTTGGCTGTAGTGTTGGTGCAGAACTCGGAAGTGATACCGCAGAAGCCATAGCCGGAGCAGCAGGCGTTGAGAGGGCAGGGGTTCATGTTGGCGAGATCCCAGCCTGTCTTTGCACTAGAAGGCTTCTTAGATCCAGGCTTTTGAGGACCGCAGACAGCGCCGGCGATGGCGAGAGGCATGGGGTTCTTTCCCTTGCTGAGACAGATAGGCTGACCGAGCTGAAGACGATTGCAGCCTGCAAAGCCCCAGGTGTTCTTGTTAACATCCTCAATGAACTTTTGCGTGATACCAAAGTTCTGACCGAGGGAGTAGCACCCATCGCCAGACTTGATCTTGTAAATGAAACATGTACCGTCCTTGCTAGGCTGAGGCGTCTTGTCGGGAAGAGTACCCGCAGAGCAGCAAACCCACTGCTTAGGAGCAAGGGTAGAGCAAAAGTTCTTGGCGGGATTGTACTTGTTGAAGTTGGCGGTAGTAACCTTGCACTTCTTGGCGAGCGAAGCACAAGAATCGCCGGATACGACTTGGATAGCTTTGCAATCTGCGCGAGGGGCGAGCAGGGACTCGACGCCAGCGAAACGAGAGCGCAGCTCAACATCGCGAGCCTTGACGGTGCTGGTGGTCAAAACACCAAGGTTAATAGACTCCTTGGAAGCTTGAGCGATGCTGACACACTGACCGTGGGACCAAGTCCTCACAGCGTTTTGAACAGCTTCAAGACCGTTCACGTTATCAGCTGCGTACAAACCGATAGTCGCAGTAGTCTTGTCATTAGCATTGCAGACCTGGAAAGCCTGAACGCCCTTCTGAAAACGAGGAGCAGATTGACGAAGAATGTTGGCAGCACTGTCCTTTTGGACTTCACCGCCGACGTAAACACCAGCGATGGAAGAACCTGACTTGGCGAAGAGAATGGTGTTACCGCATGTAGCACCGTTATCAAGATACTCCGCCAAAAGACCAGCAGCAGCAGCGACATTACCACCAGATCTCAGCACAGCCCTTCCATAAGCCGAGCTAGTCTTGACAGTAGCCTTCTCAGCACCGCAATTACTAGCCAGCGAAACAGAGCTCTCGGCCGCTCTAGCCTGGACCTTGGTACCCTCATCCCTCCTGGTCTGTGTAGAAGTCTCGGTAACGCAGGTATACAGCGTCGCGCTCTCGCTGTAGTCGTTCTCAACATTGAGCGCAAACAGCATGGGCAGAGAACATCCCGCGAGTTCCTCCAGGCTGTGAAGCTGCGTCCAGTTGGCAGGGTCGTTGCCCGCGATGCCGCACGGCTGGGGACATCCTTCGGTGAGAGGGCTGGAGATGGGGTCCTCGGTCTTGATCTCGCCGACGGGGGGCACGGGGTTCACGTCGCCGGGGTTGACATCGTCTTGCGCGGATACAAAGAGTGAAAGGAATGTGAGAAGGAAAAAAGTAAAGAGTGAATTAGCCATCGTGGGCAAAGCAATAACTTGACTCAAACGGTCAAGATGTGTTCAAAAAGAGTGACTGATGCGGGATGAAGGAGGAAAAGGGAGGGAGAGAGAGGCTAAGCGTCATGTTTTTAACGATGGAGGCGCCATTATTGGGAAAAGAGGCGTAGTTCGTCGTTAGTGGAATGGACTGGCATGTGGACGGCGCACAATTTGGGATGATGCACGTTGACTCGGTTGTGGATGGGTAGAGGGTCGAGCTAGTTCTAACCCCCCTGGCTAAGGTAGTGCTAGTGCAGGAACATGGTGGTCTCGTTTTTTTGCTGTAAGGCTGCTGACCCTTGCGTTGGACCCCAGACGATATGATCCTCAGAGCTATCAGTGTTTCCGATTGACAGAATGACATTTCACACTGATAGATTGGCGACGAACCTCTCTTCCCTCAACTCTCTTACTTGGTATCGTCACTCTTCTCGTCAATGACTGCCCCAATCTTCTCTTCTCGCTTCCTCACAATTTGTCACATTTTGTCACAACCAACAGCAACTTTTCTGCTCCCCCTGCTTAAGTCCGGTGATTTCCTCTTTCGCCCAAGTATCTGGGTCTAGATCTCAAAACAGGCTGTTATCGCTTAACCCCCCTCCAAAAAGCACTGTTAGTCTCTCCGCCCGATCTCTCACTATTTTCTTAACAGTAATTCTGTCAGGCATAAGCGCTAAGGCAAGAAGGCCCTTTTGTCGCGCGATTTGTTACAGGGATTGGTGAGAATACCCCTGGTCTAGATTGAATACAGAAGTTGCCGGTCGCCGACGGAGGAGCAATTGTACCCGAGCGAGTGCATAATGCACGTTTTACGCGCCCTGGGCTGATGGGTAATTTTAAACTGTGAGGCTTTTGTGATATTTTCGTGGAGAAGAAAGCGCTTGGTTGGGAGAGTCAGCCACTGACGTTATTATATCCGTACGAGGACGGGAGGAAGCTCGTGACAGTTGAGTTGACACCTGTCGCTGGAGCAAGGACCCTGAGAATTGACAGTTCGAACCGATGACCCGTTTTTGCAAGCAGTGACTCAGTTCATTATCACGGTTAGATAACCAACAGCCTAGCTAACCCTATTGTGGAAGTTGATTCATCTCGGAGACTTGGCATTCTTCACTTTAACCCGGCCCGAGGCTCCGTCAGTGTCTTCACTTCAGCCTTAGGATTTTTTTCATCAAGGTTGTAACGTTGTGTCGGCCGACAGACAAGAACCCCCAAATCACCCCCAATGCCACTCAAAAGACACAGCCATGACATCTGGTCTCAGCATACATATCTACAGGCTGGGAAATACAACGGCTTTATGGTATAAAGATTTGCAGAATCAGTGAAGATCACCATTTACAGCTGGAGTTTAGACTTTTTAGCACATGCTCGGTCGGTTGATCAGTGGAGTAGTGCTGTTGCCTTGTGAGGAAACGGTGAGGTTGGTGAGTTGTGGTTAGATTCATCCGAGGATGTTTGTGTAATTTCCTGCCAATTTCCGCTACTCGTGAACTCAATTTGTCACGATGCTACCTGATGCTGTTCAGCTGAAAACATGCTTTCGGTTAGGAAGGGTTACCCTGGACTGGCGAGGTGAGGTGAACTTTAAACGCGAAAATTTGCCGACGACAATGGAATGCTTGGGCTTAGGTAGAATGCTTGAATGCCGGATTAAATACACAGATTGGAATTTATCCGGTTAATGTCTATGGAAAATATGTATTATTGCGTTATATCTTCGCGATTATCGGGAGTTTGCATAACTGTTATCGTCCTTATCTGATAAGTAACTACCTATAGTCGTGAGCTTCCAGGTACAGTCCTCGGGGTAAGAAAACAGCAAACCTTAATATAAGGGCGCCAAAATAAACTCATCAAAAGCTATCCTAAGCTTAGACTATATTACCTAAGTCTTTTTATCATTCAAGATCAAGGTTCTGTATTTCGTTCCTCCCCTAGACTGTATCGGACTCTGACTTTAAGTAGTGGTTTGATAATATTGAATAATTATTTCGTTAGAATTGTGTCGATTTGATGTTATAGATTTGCGCAAAATGTAACATAAAATGCGATGAGGGAGAAATAATGATGTCATTCATAGCATCTGCCCCCTGCCAATAATCTGTGCTCAACGTCACGTCACAGTGATACATGGATGGCTTCAACGGCGACGTTGCGTAAATATATAGGATATGTCCTCATCTAGAATTGAGATTCCCATCCGAAGTTGCAACAAATTCCAGCTTCTAGCTTTTATCTTATTTTGAACTGCTATTCCAAACCTGGTATCATCAACATTTCATCACAATGCAATCCATCCTCCAAAAAACAACAGGCATCGGCCCCCAAGTCATCAAGCCCGAGCATCTCCAAGGCCGCGTCGCAATCGTAACAGGCGGCGCGCTCGGAATCGGGTACGAAGTATCCCGCGCCCTCGCCCACGCAGGCTGCAAAGTCATAATGATCAACCGCAAACAAGAACAAGGCCAAGAAGCCATTTCCACAATCCAAAACGAAAAGTCTGACGCCAAAGTGGACTGGAAAGAATGCGATATGGGGAACCTCGCTCAGATCCGTGAAGTCTTTGGCGGTCTGCGAGAATCTCTTGATAGACTTGACTTTTTGGTTCTTTCGGCGGGTATCAACACGAATCAGTTTAGCTTGGATCATGATGGGATTGAGAGACATTTCGGTGTGAACTTTTTGGGCCATTTTTATGTGTGTAACCAGCTTTGGCCGCTTTTGAGGAAGACTGGTAAGATGGAGAATACACCGCCGCCGAGGGTTGTGTTTGAGGCTAGTGAGATGCATCGTCTTGCACAGCTTTCGAATATTCAGTTTAGGAGCAAGGATGAGATCAATGATCCCAACCTTGACTCCACGGCCCGATACAACAGGACCAAACTCGCGATGATCCTGTTTGCAAAGTATGGACTAGCCGGAAAGGTTATCCAAGAGAACAATGATAGAATCTACGCACTTTCCGTCCATCCTGGAGCAGTAAGTCAGTCCAGCCCTCGATCAGAGCATGATACTAACAAAATGGTAGGTCAATACCGCGATGCAGCAGCAATGGAAAGACGCATATCCCGGCCTGACAGGAAAACTTCTATCCTGGGCAATGCTAGCCATCGGACGGGACGTTGAGCAGGGATCTTACAGTGCCCTCTGGGCGCTGACTTCTCCCAAGATTGAAGAGGAGGATCTGAATGGCTACTACTTCTCTGACCCTGATCAAGAGGGCAAGGAAACGAGCCAGGCTTCAAACCCCGAGTTGGCATCTAATTTGTGGAATTTAAGTGTGACTCTTATTGAGGGGGTGTTGGGTAGTGATGCTTTGCTTGATTGGAATGTGTCTACTGTCACTGGAAAGGATCTCAAGTAAGAGGATAGCTTTCAGGTGTGTAGATGACAAGCCACCCTTGTTTATGTATTGAATTGTTGGAACCTGTGAGTTAGAAACCGAAAGGAACAAGCAGAATAAGACTTGAGACGAGTGGGATGGTATCACAAGACAAGAAATGTTCCTAGCAAGGGAGTATTGACTATGATATATTATTATGTTTCGCTTTTCTCTTGTCTATGTAATCACGGTGCTTCATAAATTCTAGGAGGGCTTCTCGGACGCTCCGAAGGAAAAGCCACAGGCTCAGCAGGTAGCTCACTCTTCGGTCTCTCAGAGTTTGGCTGGTCCTCATAATTTCCAGGAAGCTCTGCCACAATCGCATCGCTTTTTCTTCTCATCCGTCTTCTCCAAACCACCCATCCCAAAGCCCCAAGAATCAACAGACCTCCAATTGTAGCGCCGACTGCTACGCCGGCAATTTCACCACGAGACAATCCAGATTTAGGACTAGGTTCAGATACAGAACTTGTCTCTCTGCTCGCAGACGAGTCCGTCGTCTCCTCGGCCTTTGGCGCGCTGACGTTTACAAATTGGGATTTTGCTAGTGTCCCGCCATATTTGCTGTCCATCAACGTAAACCAATAAATGCAATCCTCGTTGTTCTCGGTCGCGTTGGAAATATCATACTGAGCCTTCCACTCGCTGGAAGGAGAGGTGCCATTATCTAGGCAGCTCAATCAGCAAAACAATAAAGACAAGGGTTTGAGTCCCACTACCTTCTAAACGAGCGGTTGTGTTCGTTCGAGCGTCAATGAATTGCCAAATATAGAGGTCAACCTTTTTAATGTTGGTGTCCCACAGGATCGGGATCATTTGTCCATCTTCGTAAAGATTATTCTTCGTCATGTCCTGGTCAACTGCTTGGCCTGGGTCCTGCTCCGGGGGGCGTAGAAACTTGCTGAAGCATGATGCCCAACTGGCGAATAAAGAGATTATTAGACAGAGCTTCACGAGGAAAGACATTTTGCGATGGAGTAATTCGCCGGTTTGACCAAGCAAATCTTCCGATGTCGGAACGTCTACTCTCCAGGCTTGGCTTAAGTTATGATCATACACTTAAAATCCTAAGGTGGACACATTTGAGAGGGAATGAGGAGTGGATGCTATCGATATATGTATTCGATCATCCGGGTATCCGAGCCAACCTCGTCACAGATAACCAAATGAACCAGGACTGCATGCCAAGTCTTCAAGCTGTAGTAGTCCCAATAAAGCCTAGTTGCGGGCGAAGCTGCAAGTCGTCATGCTGGGGTTGTGAACTCGTGATCCGGGGTTCGGTTCGCCGACGAGTGTCGACCAGCATATCTTCAAACATCTCCCAAGAGAAGGAACGGCGATCCATAAAACTCAGAATAACAGCCGGCTTATGAATGAATGGCCTTTAACGTCGGATACAGGGAAACCGGCCACCCCCAGAAACCGGCCACTTTTCCTTACTATAATCTAAGAAAATATATTATTTTTAAATACTTATAAAACTATATAGACT